>RJWJ010003197.1:0-89466 GCA_004363605.1 Indri indri | reverse complement strand
TCTGGTTGTCTGACGTTTTCACATGAATAGATTCAGGTTATATTTTGGTGTTTTTTTGGGCGGGGGGAGAGGGAGGAAGATATTACAGAAGCGATGCTGTAATTTTCCCATTCCATCCTAGCAGGTGGTTGTGTTAACTTTGATCATTGTGCCTCCTTGGTTTCTCCTCCTCCCTTTGTATTTTGTAAGTATTTTGTGGAGTAATACCCTGAGCTATATAAATATCCTATTCCTCATCAAACTTTGCCCACTAATTTTAGCATTCTTTAAAATATCTTGCCAGTGATGATTGCCAAATAATGATTTTTTTTGAGTCAAAATCCTCCCTGTCTTCATTAACCTGTTTGCTAAAGTTATATAAGGTCCAAGTCTCTTTTTTTTTTTTTTGAGACAAAGTCTCACTCTGTTACCCTGAGTAGAGTGCAGTGGTGTCAGCCTAGCTCACAGCAGCCTCAAACTCCTGAGCTCAAGTGATCCTCTTGCCTCAGTCTCCTGAGTAGCTGGGACTACAGGGGCATGCCACGATGCCCAGATAATTTTCCTATTTTTAGTAGAGACGGGGTCTCACTCTTGCTCAGGCTGCTCTGGAACCCTGAGCTCAAGCGATCCTCCTCCCTTGGCCTCCCAGAGTGCAAGGATTACAGGCATGAGCAACCACGACCAGCCAATGATTTTTTTTTTAAATCCCATTCTTTCTTCTACATTTATTAGTTGGCATTCTATTGAAGGTAGAATATTCTCATTTCTTTATTTAGCATTCATTTATACTGGCATGGATGCATGGATTTTATATTACTCAGGGAGTTATAACCTATTACTGCTATAGTTATTTTGATGCTGAAACTGTCCCTGGTTTGGCTAGTGCCGGCCAAAAAAAAAGAGACCTAATGGAAATGCCTGCTATGTTCTGAATATTTGTGTCCCCCCCAAATTTGTATGTTGAAGTTCTATCCCCCAAAGCGATGGCATTAGGAGGTGGGGCCTTTGGGAGGTGATTAAATCATGAGGGCTAGAGATTAGTACTGATATAAAAAAGGCCCAAGGGAGCTGGTTCACCCCTTCTCCCATGTGAGGACACAGCAAGAAAAGCTGTCTATGAACCAAGAAACCGGCCCTCACCAGACACTGGATCTGCTGACACCTTGATCTCGGACTTCCCAGCCTCTACAGCTATGAGAAATAAATTTCTGTTGTTTATGCACCACCTGGACTAAGGTATTTTGTCATAGTCCTAATGGACTAAGACAATGTGTAAAGTCTGGCTCCCATGAAGCAGGCAAGCTTCAACATCAGTAAAATCTCCCAGGATCCTGGTCTGTCTTTTCCTTATAACCCACAACTGCAGGGGCTGTGGCTACAGCGCAGGGGATCGGGGAAAGGCGCTCTGGCTCTCAGAGGTCCTTCTCTTGTTCGGAAGCCTAGTTCCATCTGAGTGCATCATCCTGCCATACCACTCTGTGTGTCTGTTGCTAACTTCGAGCTTCACAGACGGACTTGCAGAGTCCCTGGGCCCCAGGCAGCCTGAGAAGCATCCTGCCCCCTGCACAATTGTAGTCCAGCTCCCAGAACCCGGGACCCAGAATGGCACAGGCTTAGCACCCAGGGACCTATTTGTTTTAAACTATTTGTTCCAGAGGAGAATTCTCCCATTGGAACATAGCACCAAAAAGGATTTATATTTTTAATAGTGACAGTCCATCATTCACTACATTAATCTCTAATAGATAGATAGTGTAGCAAAGTGACATGTACCTTTTTAGGTTTGTGGGGCTGGCATTTTGATCCCAAGGTCTGTTCTCCTCAGTTGGTCCTGCGTTTCTGAGCTTCTTTCCTTTCTCTACCTCTGAAACCTCAGTTTTCTAAAAGCACCATTGTTACTTCTCCCTCTATTGTTCTGCCCAACTTCCATCTCCAGAAGCACCTGTCCACCTGGGTAACCTGAGATCACATATAAATCTTCCAGTTCCTACTACCTTCTGTAGGAGACTGGTGAGGGGTGAGAAAGACCCACGGGGTACATGGAACAGCCGCTCATGGGAAAGGTGATCAGAAGTCACACTTAATCCATTTTAGATTCTGTCTTCTGCTTTTTAGAAATTCCTACAGAGTTCCATACACGAGGGATGTTTAATAACATTGTCAGGCTAACTAGCGGTGATTTCCAGTTTCCCATAAAAAGACACCACAAGGCCTAAAACTTGGATATCACAGCGTTCACTTTTCCAAGGTGGGAGAGGCACATAATAAATATCTCCAGACTGCAATGTGATATGACACTAGCTATTAAGGCTCAAGGAACCAATATGCATGAAATAGTCCCTTATCCATTAATAATAGTTACCAAGTGACACATTCCACCGCTGTGCTGTGCTGCAAATCCATATTCTTTATTTAAGAAAATAAATAAATGAGCTTGAGCTGGCTCTGACTATTTTTGGCGTAGAGAAGTGAGGTCTTCGTGACCGTTGTTTCAAACACGAATCCATTCTCAGTAAGAGCTTCCCTTTCTAGCCTAGTGATTCTTAATTCTTTAAAATTACGAATCACTCTTGAGAAAGTGATAAGTGGTACAGACCCTTCTCCCCCTAAGGGGGTAGAGATGCAGAGAAATACACATTTGTGCACAAACAGAATTGTGTGTATAATTTCATGAAGTCCAATCACTGAAGCCCCAGGTGAAGAACTGGTCTTAGGCCAATGTGCCAATGAATCACCAATGCTGTTTTTAGTGGCAAGGTTCTAAAACGGGGTCAACCACATTTTTATACAGAAACAGATGGTAATATTTTAGGCTTTTGTGGGCCATACGGTTATCTGTTACACCTACCCAACTCTGCCATGATAGCAGGATGCAGCTGTAGACAATACATAATAAATGGAAGTACTTGTTTTTATTTATAAAAACAAGAGATGGGTTGCATTTGACTCCAGGGCTATACTAAAAGTTTTCACTTTAAAGCTAGCACAAGGAATATAATAGCCAATCACAAAACTAAAGTCAGTTCTGAATTTTTTAAGGGTTCACATTTATTTTCACCACAAGTTTATCATATTCACTTTGTTATTTTCTTAACCAGCAATTCCACTTATTGCATTTTTTCCTACTGAACAATTTGTTCTCAACAGCCCCTTGTTCCATTTTCCAGCTCACACGAGAGTCAGAATAACTCCACATTACACACATTTCCTGAATGACCCTTTGTGGCCTAGTTTTCTAACTCGCAGTTCTATTAATTGACAGCTGACCACACACCACATACCACAAAGCTGAACACATTCTTTTGCATTCCCAGTGGCCCATTTCTCTTCTGGAGGCCGCTGTCATTGCTTGAACAAGCCTGGCAGCTGTCACAGTCATGCCAATGGTCATACAGGCTTTGTTTCTCTGGAGACTTGTTTTCACATAAATTAGGACCAGCACAAGGCTCTTCTCTGGCCTCTCTCTTAATGGCCAAGAACTCAAATGCTTGACTACTGAGCGCCGTTGTGGGTGAGCTTCACTGAGTCTCTTCCTGTTTCATGACTGGGGTTGGCGACCCCTTCAACCACAGCAACCTGAGTGCACAGAATGGAAGTGGTTTACATGGAGTTCCCTTCCTTAGTGCCCTGAATTTGAAAGTTCAGACCTGGCCAGGTGCTTGCCAACCTACTCTGGGGGAAAGATTTGAGCATGCCAGTCATGTACCAAGAGTACCTCAACAACCGTTGCTGAGTGACTGAGAAAACTGTTTTCTTTTCTAATCATGGCACCCTACAGAAAAGCCGGCTCTCACCAGAAATGACTTAGGTCGATGGCGTATTTCTAGCCACTTTCACTGGTTTCTCAAAGCTCTACCAAATTAGATATTAACATTTTTTAGGATTGTTGACTATTGTTTAAAAACCTATAGTACCAACCATTGTGGAAAACAGTATGGCAGTTCTTCGAAAAATTAAAAAGAGAATTACCATGTTATCCAGCAATTCTACTTCTGGGTTTATACCCAAAAGGACTGAAAACAGGGTCTTGAAGAGATATTTGTACCTCCATGTTCATAGCAATATTATTTATAATAGCTAAAACGTGAAAACACCCAAGTATCCACAGACAGGTGAACAGATAAACAAAATGTGGTATTATCCATATAATGGAATATTATTCAGCCTTAAAATGGCAGGAAATTTTGACACGTTACAACGTGGATGAATCTCAAGGGCATTATGCTAAGCGAAATAAGCCAGTCACAAAAAGTCAAATTCTTTATGATTCCATTTAAATGAGGTACGGAGTCACAATCATAGAGACAGAAAGTAGAACAATGGTTGCAGTGGCTGGGGGGAAGAGCAATGAGGAATTATTATTTAATGTGTACAGAGTTTCAATTTTACAAGATGAAAAACGTTACGGAGATGGATGGTAGTGATGGTTGTCCAACATTATGAAAGTATTTACTACCATAAACTGTACACTTAAAAGTGGTTAAGATGGCTAATTTTATGTTACATGTATTTTGCCACAATAAAAATAAATAAACAAGGAAAAAAATAAACAATAAAGAGAAAAAACCCTATAGCACTTAGGTGGCTAAAAAGCAAAAGTTTTACTCTGCAAGTCACAAATGATGCTTATCATTTTATATGAAAGCCAAAGTCAAATTCATGAACAAATCTCCTTTATAAAATCTCAAACAACTAACCTGAGAGGACTTATGAGAAACGGAATACTGGAGACTCATAAAAACCAAACGCTACTGCCATCCTTTGCCATGGCAAAAGGAAACCATTCATTCCCTCCACCTGGGAGAACGAGTCCACCGGCTTTGGTGCTTTCATGTGCTTGTTGGTATTGTTGCTTGTGTGCAAGAAACATATTTGGGACTATAGGATACTCAGAGGAGCATTTCTGATCTAAAAGATAAGCTTACTTTTTGAAATCATGAGCACAAATAGGCTAATGTATTATTCGCCTTTTATCTACTCGATAACTCCGGAGGTTATGAGAGAGTAAAAGCAATAAGAACATGGGTCTACAGGTCATACGTGCTTAAAATCTGTATTTATAATGAGGGCAATAAGATGCAATGAAACTGGATTTATCAAGAGAATGTGCAAAATGCATTTTAACGTTGTTTTTAAAGGCTCTGATGACCTTTGGATATTCACAATGGCCTTGCAAAAAAGACATTTATTCACCTACTCACCCTAGTGATTAACAATTTATGTAGGACAAGTAACAAAGATCCTATTTCATTCATTCTATTCCCTCTCTTCCTCCCAAGGGCCATAAGTAGACACGAGGACTGAAGACGTTGGTGCCACTGTAGGATTTTTATACAAGTAGGGAGGCTGGGTTAGGACGATTTTCTTATTCATCCGTAGAGGTGACAGTTTGGCTGTGCTATAAAAGAAGGGAAATGCTAGGGATCTCAGATGAAACCTCAATAAAACAATGAAGACAGCTCGGAGTGCCAGACCTCTGGCCAAGCCCACACACTGGCCTCTGCCAGCTGGGCATGTGGTGCCTACCACTCAGGCTGCCGCTCAGACGCACTTGGCCACCTAGGAGCTTTTGTGCTAGAAGACATCGATCTTTCTTCTAGTTAGGCATGGAAGTCTGAAGTTTATAGTCAAAAAGTTTGCTTCCTTGAAAGCAGGTTTTGAAAAGTTTTTATGCCATTTCATTTTAAATGGGTAGCTACACTCATCTTTAAGACATCCCTGAGTTTATGCGAAGTCAATCCTCCACCAAACAAGGCTATGGATGACTACCCTATAATACACTTGCAATCCCCACTCTTCAATGGGTAGACTTCTCTTAGCAGAGGCAGCCTGAATGACAATACTCCTGATTAAAACCTTCCTCTTAATAATCACTTTCATTTGATGAACTGAAGCCAAAAATTTAGCCAATGCTCACTGCTATGGCCTCAACACGTATGTCCCCCCAAAATATATCTGCTGAAACCTAATCCCCAATGTGAAGGTATCAGAAGGTGGGGCTTCGGGGAAGGTGATTAGGTCACCAGGGCTGAGCCCTCATGAATGGGGTTAATGCCCTTATAAAATAAACCCAAGGGAGCTCATTTACCTCTTTCCACCACATGAGGACACAGCTAGAAGGTGCCATTTATGAACCAGGAAACAGGCCCTCACCAGACACCAAATCTGCTTTGATCTTGGACTTCCCAGCATCCAGAACTGTGAGAAATAAATTTCTGTTGTTTAAAAGCCAAGCAGTCTATGGTATTTTGTTATAGCAGCCTCAAAAGGCAAAGACGCACACTTTATGATTCTTGATACGATGCTGTCTCTTGTTGTTGCCTTTTCCCCAATCTTTCTTTCAAAAAAAACCCCCAAAAAACTATCTTGGAGAGCTGTAATGGTATCATGAAATAAAGAGTCAAAGGCACAAAAGTCACTTGTTACTAAATAGTAGGCTCCCTTCTCATCTCTTCCTACCCACGGTGCCTGTGCGATCTCATCCATTCCAATCTTGTTGCCACTTCAGGCCTATGTTCATGCTGCTTTTGCTGCCGAGACTTTCTTCCCTACCTCCCTCCACCATGGCCTGGACAACTCTGTGGCTTAGAGGTTGAGGTGAGGGGGACAGGTGGTGGTCCCAAACTTACTGAAGCACGCTGGCTGACACATTGTCCTTCCTTTCCTCGCAGTCTTCTCCCATGTAATTCCTTATCGAATGTTTGCTAGAAACTAAGCCCCATGAGTACTTGCTGCCGCCTACCCTGCACTGAGAAAACACGTGGCATACGACAGGTGTTCTGTACATTCCAGTGAACTCGTAGAACCGTTTATGAAAGAAGCACCAGGCACAGAAATATTAATACTGCTCCCCTCTCTTCAACAGTGAGAAGGCCAGACAAAGCAATGCGCTGCCGTCTAGAAGCACTAAACTGCCCAAAGAGGGAGCTCTGCTTGAGCAGGTTCGAGGCACAAGCTGGAAATTCACTAGTCCAAACTGGAACCTCAGTTCTTGTTACTGACTAGTACAAAGGCTTATGCAAGTCAGTTAACCTTACTGAGTATCTCCTTCCACATCTGTAATTCAGGGACAACCACGTCAACCTCAAAATATTGTTTTTAGGATTAAATCATGGTAACTAACAAGGTATCCAGCCCAGTAGTGCACAAAATAGATGCTCAACAAACTCTGGTGTTCTTTCCCTGTACTTAGAGTCTAACTTCACTATTGGGAGCAACTGTAATATTGCCAACAAGAAACAGAACTTTCAGAAATAAATTAATAGAAAGAAATGGAGAGAAAGGC
This sequence comes from Indri indri, assembly GCA_004363605.1. Classification (NCBI taxonomy): domain Eukaryota; kingdom Metazoa; phylum Chordata; class Mammalia; order Primates; family Indriidae; genus Indri; species Indri indri. Next base: position 82,202 of record RJWJ010003197.1, on the reverse strand, counting down.
AAAGAAAGAGGTACCAGAGTAACATTTAAAAGCAAAAATATAACTAAAACGACAGCAAAGCTTTCTCATACGAGCAAATCAGGGCTTTGGGAAATGTGCTGTTTCTATTTGCATGGGGTCTGCTTTTTGTGGCTGACTTGAAACAATGAGAGCTGGCAAAACCATGGCAAACGTCTCTCAGCTCAGAAAAAAATTCCCACGAGTGTCCTTGAATCTGTTAATGATGCAGAAGTGGTTTTGCATCAGTGAAAAGTACAGGCATTGCATATTCTGCCCCGAGGCTTACTCTCAAAATCACTACCAAAACCATGGTGTAAACATTTATTTTTCTTAAAATGCACCTCAGAGAAAGTGAACCACCAAAGGTGATATAATTTGAAACTTAAAACTACCAAACATTGACAATAGCCATGCATCAGAGATCACCACCAGGGTTTCCCACAGATGTGAAGTTAATATGCCCAAAGTGGAATTCTTGGTCTCCCCGCACCCCGCCCCTCCATCCACTCCCAAACCTGCTCCTTGCACGGTCGACCCCCTCAGCGAATGGCCTGGCCTCCCCACTCACTCTCCCTCTGCCTGGAATCTCCTCTCAGATGCTGGTGTGTTTTACCTCTTCATTCCTTTAAGACCGTGCTCAAATGTCACTTTCTTAAGAAGACCTTCCTCGACTGCCTTTTTACAAATTGCAGCATCTCCCAACACTCTCTTCTCCCCTTTCTTTGATTATTTTTCTCCAGACCCAGGTCATCTCCTAACAGTTTGGAAAATCCAACCTACCTATTCAATTTTGCTTGGAGTCACCAGCTATCTCCCCAGAAAGAAGCCCCATGTATGTTTCATTCAGTGCCACATTCCCAACATCTAGAACTGTGCGCCTGGCACATACACACCCGATTTCAAAACTGCCTCTGGGCTTCTCTCACATCAGCCTAAGCTAGCAGGAAGAACGGGTTCTTTCTAACTCTGTCCTGTCTCTCTCTCTGACCCACCACACCAGCTACAGTTTTCTAGGTTTCTCAATATTTTTGCAAGAGATATCATTGCTTGCACAATTTTTCTAACCATTAATGATTACACTACGTGTTTAAACAATTCCATCCTAAGCAAGAAGCTCTAAATTTATATGTCAGATATAGTCAAAGAAAAAAAAATTAATACCACTCCATTACTATTGCATTCCCCTAAATAAAACCAGAAGTCAGTCAACAGATCAGCAAGCATCATCCACAGGCTTACTACACAGGGCACCCCCATCTGTGCGTGGCCTAAGCTGGACACAGCTACGTTCCTAAGGAGTCTATGGAAAGAGCCTACGGACGGAATGGTAAGTAGGTCTGTGCAGGGTTAAGGGTCCTGTTGAGGTGCCAGGGAAAGCCCCTACCTACCCCCAGGGCTGAGGGGGCATGTCAGAAGCTGTGACCAGAATCAGTAGAAGCTGGTAGCCATGGAAGAGGCCCTGCCCAGCAGCAGCTAAAGCGCAGATGGACCAACGGGGCTCAGGCCCGGAGGGGTGCAGAAGGTCGGGGGAGTAAGGAAGTCCTCTGAACTCTCTGTCTCGTCCTTCAGTCTCCTGCCAGTGGCCTAACCCAACCCTAAGCCAGTGGGCAAGAAGGCTGGGGTGCTGCCCAGAGGTCTGGGAAGATGGGGGTATGTCCAGCACACTCCTGTGAGCCAACGGAGACCCTGGACTCCTGCCCAGGGGAGCCCGGAGAGAGGCCACGAGCATTCCTCCCTTCCTTCCTTCTCATTGTCAGCTGTTAATCCCCTGGGATTTGGGAGCCAAGTCTGTGCCCACCTGTGCTATGGTCTCCTCACTCTGTTCAGGGAAGATGGATGGAACAACACGGGAGTTCTGCCCTAGGTGGGGTTAGCAGCTCATATCCTAAGCACTAAAGTCCCTTGGCCAAGGCAAATGGTCTCCAGTGTTCAACACATAAAAACCAAGACCCAATTACTATGTGGTATGGCCAGAGAGCTTCCTTTTTAGAAAACCTTCATTTTTGCTACCTTGAGGTTGACCCTGAAGAATTTCCCTGAACCCATAATTATACTTTTGAGAACTTGGCTCTCTTTCCTAAGGTTATGTCAAAATTGCCCTAAGTGGCAGCCACTAAGCACTTCCAGCCAATACCTGCAAAGTTTTGTAGGTGCCATTAGCACCCACTCCTCCCTGCAGCCACGAGGAGGGTGAAGCAACCTGTCCAAAGTGACAACCGAGCTGATGCCAAAGCCTGGGCAGCTTTTTCTTTTTCTTTCTTTCTTTTTTTTTTTTTTTTGACAGCATCTCACTTTGTTGCCTGAGCTAGAGTGTGGTGGCATCATCATGGCTCACTGCAACCTCGCACTCCTGGTCTCGAGCTATCCTCCTGCCTCAGTCTCCTGAGTAGCTGGGACTACAGGTGGGCACCGCCATGCCTGGCTTATTTTTTTTTCTATTTTTTGTAGAGATGGGGTCTCACTCTTGCTCAGGCTGGTCTCCAATTCCTGAGCTCAAGCAATCCTCCTACCTCAGCCTCCCAGAGTGCTAGAATTACAGGCATGAGCCACCGCACCTGGCCTGAAAATTCTTAAACCTATGATTTCAGATTACCCAAAACAAAATGGATCTCTCCACTATCAATTAATTTGAAAGCGTGCAATTGTGTGCACTGAGTCTTCACCCGATGAGGTGGAGGAGCACCTGGCTTCTAGGTTAAGTTCTGTTAGCTGGTTTGTGACCTGAGGCAATTCTCCTTCTCAGCACTCAGTGTTTCTATCTCTAAGATATTTAAATATGATGCCTCCTCATCCAAACCTGTCAGGGACAAATTGGGGTGAATTAGCTAATATATTCTTCCTGTATCTTTTAGAGGCTTTTCTCTCCCAATCTACTAACTGTGGATTTTCCCCGAGGCAATAACGCAATAGTGTGGAAAGCATTCGTAAGTCAGATCCATCTGGAATCAAATGGTAGACCTTCCACCACCAATTTGTTTGAACTTTGGCAAGTTATCTAACCTTGTTATTCCTTAATGCCCCTCATCTGTAAAATAAGAAAACGAAGAAAGCGCCATCTCAGACGGTTGCCCAGTGATAAAATGAGACTATGTGTGCAAAGCCCTTGGCATATTGTCTGGCACAGAATAACCACTTGAAAGCAGAATGCTATCATTATCATCATGATAATGCTCATCATTTCTCATATGTGGTTTTAAGTAAAATTGGTGAAAGAACAAAATTTCTCTGAGCATTCTGTAGAATTATTCTATATCCTTAAAATAATTCCTTTCTACTCTTGGAAATTAGAATTAAAAATAACACAAGTAGCTAATATGATCACCACCGAAGTTGGTTAATAGCTCTAATCACTAAAAAAATTCAAGTTACTAACAGGCAGATGCAAGTTACATATACTTGGTTAGAGCATAAGAATTTTGCACTAAAGGAATCTTAGAAAAAGAGAATTTCAGTTGGGACCATTTTTTTATGAAAAAGGTATAAATTTATGACAACAAAGTAAACCTTTTTCTGAATACTACCCTAAAAACAGGGGGTTAAAAATACATGATTTTACAGTTTATCCAAAATGCTTTTTTGAGGTCAGGGAGCCGATGAAAGCTTACTCAGGCTCCTACCCAGCATTTGCACTGTACGTACCTCGCCCTGAGGCTGTGAGGTCTCCAGGGACTCAGGAGGATGCAGCCAGGCAGGGACCATGTACCCGACAAGCTAGCACAGCACCGGGCATACAGAAATGCTCAGTCACCGGGTTTGCTTTGATACATGATTGTGCTGCAATCAGACCAGAGAACCATGGCCCCTCCCCAGGGGACCACTGGGGGCATCAGCTTGGTACCCAAGATCATCCACCGATACCCACAATTATAAGAAACATGTTAGGACATGACTCTGGTTGGTGCAAATAACTATTTGAGGTCTTACAGTTCTGACCTATCAACAACAGGCTTTACTCACCCAATCCCTCTCTCCCTGTCCCTACTTTGTATCGCTGTCTTAAATCAAACTTTAAATCTTTCAAGTTCTTGACAAGAGTGTGCCCTTTGCATAAACATTGTATCTACAGTGTATCTCCTACCAATAGTAGCTGCCCAACAGACGTTTATTGGAGGGAGGAAGGGGGGGAGGAATAGAGGAGAAAACACTTAGCAAACTCCTGAGCCGGCCCTTCAAGGGTGAGGCTATGGTGAGAAACCCAGGAACTGTGCCCAGTTTTCTATTCCTTTGTCTAATCCTTACAACAGCCCTACGGGAGGACATCTCAGTCCATTTTACAGATGAGGAACTGGAGGTACAGATAAGTTAAATAATTTCCAGAATGTCCCTCAGGCAGTAAATTTCAGAGCCAAGATTTAAACCGAGACAATAGAATCCAGACTGTCAACTAGTCACCCAAATTCACCTAAGGGAACCTTGAGAAAGCCAAGTATTAATGTTTCCATTTATAGTTAAGAAAATTAAACCCAATTGGTTAAGTAGCCAGTAAGAAGTTGCGTGGTACTAGAGCCAGTGCCTCTACTTGGTCATTAGAGAATCCTTAGAATCGTAGAAAAATCAAACCCCATCTGTTCTTAATCAGTAGTACCTGAATAGAACAAGCTTATTCTGTGGGCTTTCTGTCATCTTTCAACCTCCACCCAGCAGTCTCATTGAAAACATAACAGCAACATCTGCACAGCACCTTGTGATGTATTAAAACAATTTTATCTACAAAGCATCCCTGTGACATACATAAGGCAGATGACGTCACTGGCTGTCGAAGGCCAGGGCACACTCAGTGACAGGCAGCCAAGATCCTGCTCAGAACACCCAGGAATATAAGGAAGGCAGCAATGGCAATTTTCAAAGACTATGGCTTCTGGAAACAGTGGTTCCAGAGGAAGAAATTTCAAAACGATTATTTTCTCCTCCAAACTGGAGACATAAGGACATAGGACATAAGTAAAAACAACATTTATCAATTCTCATGGGACTCGCCCTTTGAGGAGAACGCCTAGACATCTTCCTTTTCTCTCCCTCACTATTGCTTTTTTAAAACCTCTGGAGAATAAAAGGAGAAAAGTCTTCGCTGATTGAAATTGTGTCTGCCATCAGGGCACACCAATCTGTTACACATGCTCAGGAGGGCTGGGTAACTAATACTTTTGCATTTCTTGCCAGAATAACACCATAGTTCACAAACTGATCTGTGTATATCCTTGAAAGATATGAGACAGACTCCTGGACAGACCATTTCCCCCCCAAACTCAAAAGAATATCTAGATTGCCAGTCTTCAAAGAGAACTGATTTGTATTCTTACTCAGCAGACACAACACCTCTGCGGTGGTCTCAACCTCAGCAGCACGCTGCAGTCACCTGGGAAGCTTTAAAAAAATTCCGGCACTCCGGTGTGACTTCCAGGGGCTCTGATTTAATTGTCCTGGGGCACAGCCTGGGCGTCAGAACTTTTAAAAGCCCTCCAGGTGCCTCTACTGAGCATGCAGGGTTGAGACCTACAGGTGCGGACGGTAAGGCACACACCTGCCTGCTCGCCTGAAAAGGGCCTCACAGGTGCTAATGACTAGGAATAATTTCACAAGTAAGAATTATTCCACAACATGGGTTTAAAATTTTCAGACATAATCTGTTCACTGCCTAATTAAGAAGTCTTTATTATCATTCTCCTGGTCATCCTGACTTACTGTAACCACCTTAACCTGGAACCTGAATATTTAAAAAAAGTCCATTTTGAAAGTAATAACATCTTTATAGCACTTTGAGATTTATAAATAAAAGATACAACGTCACATTTAGCCATTACAAGATAGGTAAGTGTATTAGTTTCCTATTGCTGCCATAACAAATTACCAGGAAGAGTGGCTTACAACAACATGAACTTATTATCCCACAGGTCTGAAGGCCAGATGTCTGAAGTTAGTCCCCCGGGGCTACAGCGAAAGGTGCTGGCAGAGCTGGTTTCTTGTGAGGCTCTGAAGGGAGAATCGGTTTCCTTGACTCTTTTAGCATCTGGTGGCCGCCTGCATTCCCTTACTTATGGAACCCTCCTCACATTACTTCAGCCTCTTGCTTCTCTCATCACAGCTCCTACTACTAACTTGGACTCTTCTACCTTTTTTTTATAAAGCTGCTCGTGATTACATTGGGCCCACCCAGATAATGCAGGACAGTCTCACCATTTCAAGATCCTTAACCTAATTGCTTCCACAACATCCCTTCTGCCATGTTAGGTAACATATCACAGGTTCCAGGGATGCAGACAAAATTCACCCTACCACAGAGGAAGGCAGACGTCCCCACCATTACTGCTGTGCCCATCTCCCCCGCCCACCATGCCCCAATTGAAGAAACTTATGCCCAGGGTTGCATGACTTGCCCAGGTCCCACGTCTGGGACAGGGCCAAACTCACACCTCATCTCATAACTGCAAGCCCCACTTTTCTTCCTGCCACTCCTGGTAGCCTCCCCATGGTAAGGTGGTGTTTGCAATATTGTTTTCTTTTCCAAGCTTTCACCATATTGTTAACAAGAAGTGTTTTCATTCTGCCTCCATTATCATCTCTGTTCTTTGGGCAATACATGCCAAATGGAAACTAGCTGAGCCTTCTCTATGGTCCGACAGAACCAGCAAGCCCAATGAGGCAGTCGTGATACAGACTATGATGTCACAACCATCTGAGGGATCGGTTATGCAAGAAGGTATATCAGGAAAAAAGCAGCAAGCTATCAGTTTTTAGAGTGCAAAACAATCTGAACTTGCTGAGACATACACCTGCACAGAGACAATCTTGGGGGAAATGTATAAACGGTGACACCATGTCTTCCATGTTTGACACAATCTATTTAGAATTAAACAGAAAACCATCCTCTCGGCGATTTTTCCATGGTTCATTTCTCTCTTTCTCTCAACGGAGGGAACTAAGAGAGCTAGGGGCTGGTTTTTGGACTCTCAACTAGTCGTCTTCTGGAGTGGGGTGTTATGTTAGCTGAGATAATCAGGAGGGAGTGACTAAGATTCTCTACATGAAGGATATTCTACTGTGATGGTCATAGTTCTACAAATAACTTGGAATTTTAGTTCCCTCTCCTTTCACTAACGCAACAGGGAGCAAAGAACCGAGTGCTGGATCACAGCCACTTTAACAATGGGAGAAAGTAAACAAGCCAAGCAAAGTTCACTGCCAAGCATACATTTTGCCTATGTCTGTGATCAATCTGATGTGAAAATAGAGGGAAAGAGAAAAAAAATCAATGCTGCATCAGAATGCAACTGGTATAAAAGCAGCAAGTTGCATGATTTTCCCGAACTACACAAAATTCATCAACTCCGCCTCAAAGCTATAAAGTAACAGCAAACAGGGCTTTTAAAGGTCACGAGGAAGAATTCAAACAACCGGAATGTTATATTTTAAATAGGCTCACGGTGGTGAGGAGAAGGGGAAGTTGCTGGCTTGTGTTCGTGCCAAATCCATGCTCTGAAGCTATGATCTTATACAACTGTAACCAGTTGTGGAATGATTTTAAGGGGCAGCAAGATTCCCTGACATCTAAGAAAGACTCAGTTGTGGTCACTCATTGAGAAAAGTAAACCAATGCATTGTGTGAAGCTTTTCAATAGGGTGGCATCATAAGGGAATTCTGGTTTACCAGGAGTCAACCATAAAAATGTAATAAAATTAAGATGTTTTGGTCCATGCAACTCATTATTTTGACAATATCATAGCCTTGAAAATAAACTGACTAAACTGAAAGAAAGTACATCTACTAAGTATTCTTGACTCCACATACTTTAACATGACCACTCAATGTCTCCCTACATCCAGGTATTTAAAGAGCCCTGGGTTCTAGTCCTGGCTCTGCCATGAGCTCACTGTGTAACCCTGGACCAGGCGCTCAGCTTCTCTGGGTGTCGGGCTTCTCATCTGGAAGGTGAGAGGGCTGGACGAGATGACCTTCCAGGGTCTTTTCCAATTCTGACTCTAAAAGCTTCCAAAAGATCCATTAACAAAATTCACTGGCTGATTTCTGTCTGAAATTAGATTCTAATTGAGTTGATGAGTAAAGTGACGACAATGAAGCCAATGTTCAAGACTCTTAAAAACTAACTGCTGGAGAACACACGTAAGCTGGAAAACAACATGGTGAAACACACAGCAAGTTCCTCTCCCGGGAAAGCTACAAAGCCTGGGCATCCCAAGAGTTTATTTCAAAGACCCCTGTTGGGCGCTCGTCTGCAGGAGAGGCCTCTGCTTTCATGCCACCTCCTGCCCTCAGAGTCCCCCAAGTACAGGCACAGAAAGGAGGGGTGGAGTAGGGGGACCCCTCTAGCCACCAAGGATCCAGTACTGCCTTCCAGGTCATTCTCTCCAGGGACAGCTCTTCCTTGGAGGTGGAAACTGCAGCATTCAGGAGATGTGCTGCCCCTTCCTCCTGCTGTCCTCAGTCACTCACATCCTTTCTAGGGGGAGCGGAGGAGGCGGCAAGCAATCTTTGCACTCTTGAGGGGTCTGCAAAGTTAGCCACAGAGAGTGAAAAGCGGAATCACAGAGCTATTGACTTCTCTTGGCATTTAGTTCCCTGAACAGCTAGCTCCACGTAACAAATGTGTTTGCTTAAGTGGGAGAGCCCAGGAAAACAGTGACAGGAAAATTGAGGACTAGCTATAAAACTCATCTTCGAACAGCCATAATTATCACAATAGTGTCACCTAAGCATTATTTACAAACATCCTTACGCACAATCCCTCCTCTTCTAACAGCCCTCATCCAGATACGGTGCTATTACTCAGGATGACATTTTAAATTAATCAAGTAGTAAAACAAGGAGAAACCATCATTTCTCAATCAAAACTCCAGAGTGAATATAATTAAAATAGATGCAGGGGAGTAGGCAAAAAAGAGAGAGAATCTGACGTGTTGCCTTTGTGCCGACAATTCCTAGTTAACACTTGTATAACACGCCAGTTCTCAAGCACTGTCACTGTTACTCCTGACCCTGTAAGAGGGAGAAAGTGGAGAAATTCTTATATTTTGCAGATGAGAAAGCTGAGACTTCAAGAAGTTAAATGATTTGTCTAAGGTCGAGTCACAACAGAAACCCAGATCACCAAATCCCTATTTCAATTCCTGCTCCAGACACCGCATACTACATCCACATGATTTTATTTTCATGGTAACTAAAATAATTTTTATATTAAACCCTGTCAAATATTTTGCCTGGAACTGATTTTTGAACCATTAGGGCCTTAAAATACTCTGGTCTGAATTGTGACAAAATAAAGCAACTTTTCAATAGCCACAAAAATGGCTTTTTCTCTATAAGCAGCAACAGGCAAGAGAACACTCCCCACAGCCTGTCATTATTGCTGTAATTCTTCTCTGAACCTTCTGTTACTTCTTTTAAATGACAAACCTTCTGTTTTATGGCTGTGTTCTGCTCATACTGGGGCACAAAAGTAGCAGACAACCCCACACCACAGTCCCATGTCTTTCGATCACCTGGCCAGGGACCCAGAACAGGACTCTGTTCCTCCTGTTTTTGGATGATAGCCTATCACAAAACACCTTTCAGCCTCAGCCCTTTTAATCAATAGTCATTTAAAGTAAATTTGTCATGGAAGTGCATGAACACCCACCTTCAAAAGTGTTTTCCAAAATAATGCATTTGCCCTGTGATTATGAATAATCAGACAATTAAACAACAACAGCAGCAGCAAAAAACAACTCTAGGCAATGCTGAGGCAGTGGGGATGAGTTGAGCTTTATTTTGGAGTCTTCGCTGCTATAATCTATTGAAATAAATGAAGCAGGACCACCCCTGGCAGGGGCTGGGAAAGGCAACCGTCGGTCCCACTTGGAGCCCACAGCTCTCTTCTCACAACAGCTGGCAGCCGCCTCTCCAGCCCTAACCTCAGGAGAGACATCCAGGTGGTCCAGTGCAACCCTCTGGGATTCCACCCATGTCCCTCTGACTGCAGGCTTCACTGTGATCTCCTGCCCGGGGCTGAGCACTTGAGTCCTTTCTTGTTTCCTTAGCTCCCTAGGCCTGACACCCGTTAGACTCCTGCCAAGCCCTCCTACCCCAAATCCCCTGGACCTCATCCCCTGCAACTCTGTACACTTGGATGGGGAGTCTATCCCTGACATCCAGCCACCTCTGGAAATATTCCCCTGATATGGTCTCCCTAGACTTCCATAATAACCCAACACCCCAAAGGATGCCCCAGGCTCCCAACTCGCCTGCAGCCCCAGGGATCCCACCAGGCAAGTCTACAGTACCCATCCCTAGGTCTGGTGGGCCCTGACAACAAGACCAGCGGTTCCTCAGCTGACCCTGTGCCTCGTAGACCTTGCTCTTACTGAAATCCCCCTGTCCTATCCTAAAGTCTCTTTACTCCATGGAGACAAAGCTAGAGAGTGGCTGTCCTCATCATCACCCCTCACTATTTACTTGAGGTTTGCCAGAGGCCCGCACACAGCAACCTATTAATTGCCTTGCAGACATCATGATGCAGCAAATTCCACTGTTTTCACAGAAATGAGAAAACCGAAATCCCATTTTAATAAGAAATGTGCTGAAGTTCAGTCAGCAAAACCAGGACTAAACTCCGATCTCCTGGCTTCGTTCTTACCGTATGAATCATATCTGGGGAAACTCCACGGTTCTTATGCACCAGGTGACATCAATTACCGACTACGGGAGGGCAGAGGAGGCACCTTCCAACCCACACGGGCCCATCCGATGTCCCTCAGCCACGTCCATATGACAGACAAGGGCTGTTGGCTCCGAACCAGTCATCACGGCCACTCGGAAGCCCCTGTGCACTCATTCCGCCTCGCAGAATGGGACAGAGTATGCGTTTGCTCAAATTCCCACCTCAGCACTTTCGATGAAACCAATTGTTTCAAATAAAACTGGAAGGACTTTTGTACTTCCCACCGGAACCATCTAAGCCTCTCGGTTTCAGGCTTGGTTGACGTAAGTGCAATTGGCAACGCAGCGTGAGGGCCATGGCGGCGCAAATTCAAACCCAAAATGTCTCAGAAATGCTGAATAACTCTCACACACCACGTCCCCAGGGGCTCCGCGACACACTCGGGAGAGACGTAATGACGTGGCTAAGAGCTCTGGAGAGAGGCAGGGGAGCTGCGCCCTGTCCAGGGCGGCACATGCTGCCTTCTGAGGAAGGGCTGGAGGCTGCAGTGTGAGGAGGACAGGTTGAATTGTGTCCCCCAAAAAGACATGTTGAAATCGTCACCCCCAGTACCTCAGAATGTGGCCTTACTTGGAAATCAGGTCATCGCAGATGAAATTAATTAACATGAGATCACCCTGGAGTAGGATGGGCCCTTACTCCAATATGAGTGGTGTCCTTAAAAACAGAAGAGACACATGCAGAGAGAAGGCCATGTGACAACAGAGGCAGAGAGCAGAGTGACGCACCTGTGAGCTGGGAGTGCCCAAGGATAACCAATGACACTGGAAGCTGGACAGGCCAGGAAGGGTTCTCCCTTCGAGTTTCAGACACCTCGATTGGGGACTTTCAGCCTCCAGAGCTATAAGACGATGAGGTTCTATTATTTGAAGTCGGCTAATTTGGGGTACTTTGTTAAGGCACAAAGTAGTTATGTAGTTTCCTAGGAAACTAATATAAGAAGGAAACAAGCAACAGAGGAATCATAAAAACCTCTCGATTTAGAAGCAGTATCAAATAGGAAAGGGAATACAGTCATGTGCCACATAATGACGTTTCAGTCAACGACAGACTGCATATACAATGGTTCCAAAAGATTTTAATGGATCTGAGAAATTCCTATTGCCTAGTGACATTGTAATCATCATAATATCATAGCACGATTACTCATACGTTTGTGGTGATGCTAGTGTAAACAAACCTATTGCACTTCCAGTTGTATAAAAGTACAGCACATACAATTGTGTATAGCACATAAAACTTGATAATGATAATAAACAACTGTTATTGGGTTATGTATTTACTATACTATACTTTTTATTGTTATTTTAGAGTATACCCCTTCTACTTATAAAAAAAGAAAGAAAATTAGCTGAAAAACAGCCTCAGGCAGGTCCTCAGCAGGCATTCCAGAAGAAGGCGTTGTTGTCACAGGAGATGACAGCTCCACCTGTGTTACTGCGCCTGAAGACCTTCTAGTGGGACAGGATGTGCTGGTGAAGACAGTGATATTGATGATCCTGACCCTGTGTAGGCCTAGGCTAATGTGTGTGTTTGTGTCTTAATGTTTAGCCAAAAATTTTTAAAAGTAAAAAAAAAAAAAAAAAATTTAATTTTAAAAATAGGAAAGAAAAAGCTCACAGAATAAGGACATAAAGAAAGAAACTATTTTTGTGCAGTTGTACAATGTGTTTGTGTTTTAGGCTGTGTTATTATAAAAAGAATTAAAAAATTAAAAAGATTAAAAGTAAAAAAGTTACAGTAAGCTAAAGCGAATTTCTTATTGAAGAAACAAATTTTTTAACAAACTTAGTGTGGCCTAAGTGTACGGTGTTCATAAAGTCCATGGTAGTGTGTCGTAGCAGCCTAGGTCTTCACCTTCACTCACCACTCACTACTGACTCACTGAGCAACTCCAGCCCTGCAGGACCCACTCATGGCAAGTGCCCATTACAGGTGTACCATTTTTTATCTTTCATACTGTATTTTTACAGGACCTTTTCTACATTTAGATATATTTAGATACATAAATATTGATCATTGTGTTACAATTGCCTACAGTGCTCAGGACAGTAACATGCTGTACAGGTTTACACCACCTAGGTCTGTGTAAGTACATTCTGTAATGTTCACACAATGATAAAATCACCTAACGACACGTTTCTCAGAACGCATTCCCGTCATTAAGAGATGCATGACTATGCATGTTATGCTCAATGTCTTAGTCCATTGAGCGTTGCTATAAAGGAATACCTGAGGCTGGGTAAGTTATAAAGAAAAGAGGTTTATTTGGCTCATGGTTCTGCAGGCTGCCTAAGAAGCGTGGTGCTGGCATCTGCGTCTGGTGAGGGCCTCGGGCTGCTTCCACCCATGGCAGCAGGCAAAGGAGAGCCCGTGTGTGCAGAGATCACATGGCGAGAGAGAGAGTAGGGGGGAGATGCCAGGCTCTTTTTAACAACCAGCTCTCATGGAAACTAACTGAGGGAGAACTCCTCCACCACCCCCCCGCCACCCCCAGGGAAGGCATTAATCTGTTCACAAGAGATCTGCCCTTATGACCCATTAGGTCCCATCTCCAACATTGGGCATCAAATTTCAACATGAGATTTCCAGGCAACAAACATCCAAACTCTCACACTGAGGGACATCTTTCACACCAGCAGCCACCTACTTGGTAGAATTGGAGTAAAGAATACAAGGCCCTGAGCCCCTCAGAAGAACCTTCCCTCCCCAAAGGAGCTGGACGTGTTCTCTAATTCAGGTCCTCAGCAGGAGAAAGACCAGGGCTGGGGACAGTAGGAATTAAGGCTTTCTTCTCCCTGTTTACACACAGAGTCCCACCTCCTCCATCAGACTCTCCCCTCTCCTCTCTGCCTCATATGCTACATCCATATCCATCATCTCATTTAACTGTCACTGCAAAGTGAGTGGCAGGGAAGGAGGCAAGAATTATCATTCCCATTGCACGCACAAGGAAACTAAGGCTCGGACAGGATCAGAGACTGCCCACAGAGGAGATAGCTCTCCCGAAAAGAATTTCAGTTCACAAAGCAAGACCAAAAGGCTTTTTAGAAAGGTGGGAGGGGAGGGGTAAGAAACAGTCCTAAATATTATCTTAAAAAATTTAAAAAGACAGGCTAACCAAAAGTTCTAGAAGCTGTCCCTGTCCAAAACAAACCAAATTTCTTGGCCTTAAAATATCTGTACTTGAAAACTAGCCCTTGACCATTTTCAGTTGTTCAGGTCACAGTGCTGTAGACACAATCTGCCAATTGTCCTACCAACTTTTTACATGGAAGTAGCTTTGAGGAAAAAAACTGAGCACATTTTCCAAGCTTGAAATGTAAGGACTTTGGCCTTTGCGTTCTATCTCATTTTGTGCCTCCAAATCTTCAAGCAACCCTGCATGTGACCATATGGTCCATCCACAACCGGCACAATGCACGAGGGTGCAATTTCCTGATGCTGGGCTTCGGAGAGTGTTTGAGAGGCCGGAACATCGACCCACTAGTGTTTGACTAACCTGATGACTGGATGAATCCTTTCTCCAAAGCAACAGACAAGGGGAGAGAAGGCAGCACCAGAGTGGAGTGGCAGGTGTCCCAGGAAAGGGCAGGACTGAACAGGTTAAGCTGAAAAGCACTGGAGATAAGAAACCTGGGTGGAGAGCTCTGGCTCTAATCAGCTGCCTTTTCCAGATACTCTAATCTTTCCCTTTCTGAAAAACACCCGGTCACTGGTCACCAAGAGAACATGACATGACCCACAGAACATTTCTGACATCAAATGCATGGGTTTTTTCCACATCGACAACCAATTCTCCAATTCTCCGGGCACCAGTCGGGTGCCCAATGATTGAATTCAATTGTGACACTAACTATCCAGAGTTATAGATCCCACAGGTGATGGGCTCAGTCCCACAAGACTGTCCCCACCTCACATGCCCATCCCAGGTCCCAGGCCTCCCGTACTTCGGACTGACTGGCTAAAAATCAGGGGTCCCCAAGACCCCCTCCTCAGGTTTGGTAACTTGTTAGAATGGCTAGCAGAGCTCAGGAACAGTTTATTTACTATGACAAGTTTATTAGAAAGGATACAACTCAGAACAGCCAAATGGAAGAGGTACACAGGGCAAGGCACCCACACAGGGGTGCGCAGGGCTTCTGTGCCCTCTCGGGGCATGCCACTCTCAGCCCCCCTTCACTGGCTCACCAACTGGAACCCTGTCATTTAAGGGTTTTATGGAGGCTCCATTAAGTAGGCACGACTGATTAAACCACTGGCCACTGGTGACAGACTCAACCTTCAGCCGCAATTCCCTACCAGGAGGTCCAGGGGTAGAGCTGAACATCCCCGCTCCCTAATCACAGGGTCTGTTCCTTTGGTGACCAGCCCCCATCCTGAAGCTAGCTAAGAGCCCACCAAGAGTCACTTCATTGGCATAAACTCAGGTATAGTTGAAAGGAATTTATGATGAGTAAATAACAAAAGATGCTCCTCTCACCCCTATAACTCAGGAAATTCCAAGCGTTTTAGAAGCTCTTGTGTCCGGAACCAGGAACAAAGACCAAATATGATATGCTCTCTTTACCCCTATCCCTCAGGAAATTACAAAGGTTTTGGGAGCTCTGTACCAGGAACTGGAAGATGAAGACTAAATATATGTATTTCTTATTATATCAGAATATCACACCCCTAAAGCCTGCAGCCAAGTTGTCCGGCACATAGCATACCCCGATACCTACCAATAGTCGTCCTGGGAAACCACATCTACAAAATGCCATCCCACACGGTGTCAGCTTGAAAATATTAAACAACACTGAAAAAATGTAAGGTTTCTTTTGCAGATTTAAATGTCTGCTTATTTCAAAATGAATTAGTGGTTCTCTGGGTTTCATAATGTTTAATTCATTAATGACAACGACAGCTCGAGAATTTGAAAGGAAATTGCTTCCAGGATAAAATTAAATGTGAAACTCTAAGCAGTGATTCATGGCTGCTCCTATCTAAATTACTAATCCATGTGACAAACCTGGTTGGCAGCACAAAAAAGCAATACTATTTTCCCCCATTGCCTTTATATACTTTGCTGAATTGTTTTGCAAACTGCCTAAACCCAAGTCGTAGATAATCCCCTGCTAGCAGCTTCCATTCCGTTGTGGAATTTAGTACTTAGAGTCCCTATTGCCACAAAGAGGTTCATACTGGACTAATACCTTTGTGGCTCAGAAAATAGTTTTCTCAACCTCAGAGATTAGACATATAGCCCAATGGACTTCAAGGAAACTCATTTTAAGTTGAAGGCAAATACTTCCATGACATCTGTCCCAACCCCAAAGAAACCTACATAAAACCTGCCATAAAACTCTTGAAAATGGCTATTTTCTTTTAGTGAGCAAAGAAGGCTAACCAGCTGAGGTTACATGTCTCCCTGTTAGGACAATTGGGCACTAGAGTGACCACGTTGTCCAAAAGACAATATAATGCTTCCTGAATTCACCAAGGCCAAGTTACCCTGCCTCCTAAAATCTCTCTCAGTATTCCTACCTCTGCCTGCATTTGCATCCTAGGTTAGGTGGGGGAACAGGCAGGGATATTCCTGGCCACATACCCCAGTGGTAGCCCACCTCCAACGGTGCTTGAAGGGCCCATGTTGCACAGAGCCCACCTTGTTGGGAATCACTGCCCAGATCACACAGAAGCCCTGCAAACTAGTTTCTCTGCCTAGTTTGTCTGCAATCTGTCCCCCACAGCAGCTCTCCTGTCTACAGCTCCTAGATGGCAAGTCAGATCCAGGGCGGCCCTCATGGAAGACTACTCCACGCCAGGTGCTTTACACATGGTGACTCCTTTATCCTCAGGGCCAAGCCAGGATTCACCCCCACACTCTCAACCCACTTTTCCGTGCTGTGAACCATCTGATGATACCAGCCCACAGCTCCCAACAGAGTGAGACCCATACACCCCAGCAGGGTCTGGTTGCATTTCCAGCCTCATCTGACCCACACCCTCCGTCTCTACCCTCCACTCCAGCTTTTCCAAACATGTGCACATGCTGTTCACTCTGCCTCCCCTCCTGGGAGGTCTCCATGGGTCCCCTCAGGTTTCTCTTCTCCTCGCCCCCCACCATGTGCTCCCATAGTGCCACGTTCAAGCTGTATTGACCACTCGCTACTTTGTGCTGACGTTGGGGGTGATACTCCTGGGATGTGACCTTCTCCAAGGCAATAGCTCTGGCTGTCCCAGTAGCTGCCCCTCTGTCCCCACTGCTCAGCAGGGCATAGCGAGATGGTCCACACACCTTTAGTGCTAATAAATGTGCTGTAGCAAATCATCAGTGAAACTTTAAAAGGCAAACACTCACACAAAAAAACAGACTTAGAGGTTTGTCCCAAAATGACTCAATTAGGTCCCTTACGAGTAGGGGTGGGGAGATGGGATGGAGTTCATATGGACTTTTTAAAGGTTCTGCCCATCAAGGATTCTTTTTTTCCCCATCAAGCATCAAACATTGCAACCAAGTGAGGAGGAGAACACATAGATGCTTGCTGGCTAATGGGTTTATAAAGCAAGCCCGTTTCAGATTTAAATTTGGCAAGAGATGACCCTCAGAGTGGGAACTCGAGAGTCACCAATGCATTCTAAAAGCAAAGAGATGACAAACTGAATCTTCAACTCAGTCTGGTTTTGATTGTTGTTTCCTGGGAGTATAGGGAGGGGAGGAGGGAGCAAAGAGATATTTGAAAGAAGTTGAGTTTTTTCATTTTAAGAAGGGAGTGCACCCACTATTGCTGCAACCGTTCTGGCAACCCCAATGACAGTGCAAACCATATGTACACCCGCCTGCACTCTGCACAGCGCTAGTCTTACCATTCAGAGATACATTTCTGTGGCATTAAATAAACTCAGATATCACTAGCAATGCAGCAGGCAAAACAAAGATAACAACTGAATTCATGGCAATCATTTAAAACGTAAAATACCGTTCCTAAATCCCATAAAATGGCCACACAAATGTCCGGTGCACACTAATCTATGAGGAACCCCACAGTACTATAAAAATACACAAAACACACATAAAAATACAACTCTACTATTATGTAAATTTAACCTTAAACAAATATGCTACCTAACACAAACAATGTATTAAATCAATTTTGCTCACCTTCTTAGAACTTAATGAGCCTCGTAGGGGCAATTTGGATACCCCAGCTCCTCATTTACAAAGCTGTCCAAGGAGACGGGTGTTAATGTTCTTCCTGTCTCTCTCCCCTCACTCTCCTTGTAGCCAGCACCGGCGGGCAGAGCCAGCTGTACAGAGGCTGGCCTTCGAGTGTTGTTGTAGGATTACAACACATACCTGTGTTATGTTCAGGGAAAAGCATTTTTAGAATATTTGCCAATATTCTTCTCCTCCCAGTATTCAAAGTCTCAAGGGCAGCTGCACCTGCTCAGTATGCTTCAAAGTCATCCAGTCAATGAATGAGAAGCATAAATCAGTATTTTGCCTTGTAGGGATGCGGCGGAAAGATGCAGAGCAGAAGAGTGTGCAGGCAAGTCAGAAATGGGCATTGCAAAGGCAACTTCATGGAAAGATCGACAACATACACAAACCTTCCCACGTGACTCAAAATCAGGTCGACAATGAATTGTCTAGATCTGAGGCTCTTAGGGGTTCCCATTTCAATGATTAGATAGAATAAAAAGCATTCCTCATTTGTATGAACACAGGTTTTTCATGAGCATTTGAGGTTCTGAGAGAAGATTTTTTAGAACATTCTAACATCTTGCAGGTAATCTCATTTGTTCTATGAATTTCCTGAGTTCGCCATTTCTTTTTTAGGACAAGCTAAAGGAAAGCCTAGTCTTAACAATTTCAGTGACCACAAAAATCCTAATTAGTGAAACCCAAAGAAATGGGAAACTTCTAGCCTCCAATTTCAACTGCTAAATCTACAAACGATTACTAGGTAGGGCCCAAAAGTGTCAGAGGCCTTCTTCTATTCATACTTCCAAGCAACTCAAGTGTTAGAGGAAAAGTGGTCCTCAGAAAAGATTCATCTTTTGGGATACAGAAAAACAACCCCTACTTCCAAACAAATGTGGCCCATGGAGATCTTGTCCCCCATCCCTGGCCAGAGATTCTGTCACTGGAAGGAACTAAATGTAGAATGCCCCTGTCACCCCATGACAGCACTAGAGGTGAACATCTAGAGACTCACTTTATAAAGAAACACACATTAGTCTGTATTATTCCCATCTGTGTAGGTTCACTTTACATTCACGCCTTCAATAAACGACGCAGCAAAGTTTAGCACCAGGAACTCTCTCTCGAGAGGAAAACCCATGCATGGAAGTGTGCACACATGGATACACATACACACACACACACACACACACACACACACACACACACACACACACCCCTGAAAGCATATCACCTTTTTGACTTCAGACAAGCCACTTAACCACCAACTACCTCAGCTTCCATGTATCCATGAACTTGGCAGAACAATGGTAAAAAGACAAAATGAGAAAGCTTATAAGCAGATGTAATTTGGACAAGAAACCATGAGAGAAACGGTGTAATTAGGATTTACTAGAAGCATTTGTAGTTTCTGATATAGGTTCATTCGTTGACTCTGATTCCAATCCATGGAGGAAAAGATGAGCAAGTCCACCCACTCCAGCTAGGCATCACCATATATCCTGTTATACCCAGGAAAGCATTTCCATGCCTTCCAAACCTCGCCTTCTCTTGGAAAGAAATAATTTGAAAATATGAAAATACTATTTTACTGAACCCATATTTATCACTAATCCCCTGCTTTTAGGATTATAAGAAACTTCAGTGAGGGCAGGGATATAGAAAGCACAGACAGCAGGAAGCCTTCGGTGGCCAAATTCCACTGCAGCTGTGACATGGCCCGTGCATTCCAAAGAGAAACAGCCTTCACCGACCAGTGAGGATGTTATTCACTGCTGTAAACACACACGAGCATGGCATTTTGGTAAATCTTCATGTCTGATACATTTCCTGTCCTTAACTTCCACATGGCTTTTTCTTTCCTCTGGGCTCCCAGCTGCTCTATTTTTCTTCTACCCCTGGAAGAAAGGGGAGACCGCGCCTGTCACCTCACCCCCTGGCTCGCCATCCTTCGAGAAGAGACTTCAAATCCCTGCCAACTCTGTGGCTCCAAAACCTACTGCAATGTTTGCATCTAGGCCAAGTATGAACCCCAAGTGCTACCCCCTTTAGGTTTTGCTTGAGGACATTATCTCCCCTTTTTTAGGATAAGGAGAGAAGAAGAGTTCTTTAAAGGCTAACCAAGAAAGAAAAAGGATCAAAGTACTTTTTTCCTACCATGGTTTGTAGACCTCACTTCTTCAGGTCCAACCAAAAAAGAATTGAAACCCCACTAAGGTGCCAGCTTCAGTCTAAGGAAAATGGTCCAGTTGAAGTTGAGTGCCGGACGTTCCTCCTGTGCCCTGCCTCTTTCCTGACATCTGATGCTCACCTGGCTCCTCACCTAACCCCCTCCCTGGACATCCCACCCACCACACCATCCCCACGTCTTAGGACAGACCATCTGTCTAGATAATGTGCCAACTCATGGACTTCTTTTTCACATTCCCTCCATCAGACACCCCACCTCCCCCCCATCCTGTATTCCACTACCCCAAGGCCCTGTACCTGCCTCCCAGAAGGCTGTCTGGCACCTGATTCAAAAAATTGGCTACTACAACCTTGTGGAGGTGAATGTGTTACCTCATTGACAAGGGCATTGTCATTTTCGCATAGGACTCACGAACATAAAACCCAAATTAAAAAAAGGCAAATGATTTATACTGAATTGTCTGCATACTATCTTCTGACCTCAGATACATCATTTCATTTCTCTGGGCCTGCCTCTGGGTCCTACCTCAGACTATTGTTCTGAGAATTAAATAACACATATACGATACTTACGCAGCACCTAGCACCTTGCGAGTGCTCTGACAGGTCAGTTATCGATATTAACCTTCCCCACGACCTCCAGAGATAGGTATTGCTGGTCTCATCTTAAATCAGAACATAGAGGCTCGGCAAGATGGAGTAATTTGCTCAGGATCACAGGGCTGATAAGCAGAGAAGGGATATCACCTTCAGCCTGTCAAGTGACCAAAAATTCATGCTGTTTTCACCACTCCATTAAGAAATGAACCTCCAATGGTAAAACCATGGCTACTCTGCAGCCTGTGGGATTGCACTGCAGGGGTCCGTGGTCTGAGGATTTCCTCAGCTATAAAATGAGAACAATTTACTTGGTGATAAGCTGCTGACAGCTAGATGTGTTCATGGTAAAAGCTACAGTCTCTTGTGAGGGAGGCTTCTAGAAAGGATCCTATATTAAGAAGGGCAGCAAACCTAATGGCTGAAGATCCTTCTGATATTAGAGGGGGAGACTTAATAGAACATTCATTGTCAGGCTAGACATTAACAATGCTCGTTTAAGAAATCTACTATCAGAGCCAAAAATATTGCTAATGACCTTGATAATGTCTGGTTAAAAATTCTGAATTAACTCTTGGCAGTCCAATTTTTAATCTCTAAAATATTCCTGCAAACCTAGCCACCTTCATGATATATTAACATTACAAATCTAAAGTTAGACCTCCTTCCTTTCTGGTTTGCCCTACATTTGAAAAGCATTCACTATTCCACAGAAGCGGACTTCCCTCAAAATAACCTCGTTATTCTCTACTTCCACAATTATGTCATTGATATAATTACCACCATCATGACTTTCGCAGCTATTTGTTGCGCTATAATTTCCAGATGAATCTCTGGTGTAGAAACAAAATAGCCACAATAAGACAATTAATTACAACTCTATTATTACTAAAGCGGAGTGGCTGGAATTAAAACTAAAATTTTTAGTATTTCATTTTTAATACCATGTTCATCGTTGTAGTGAGTAAATAATTACTATAAAGGTGCTTATTGTTAGTTTATTTTGTTTCTGACAGTAGCTTCTTTTTATTAGTCCTTTGCAATAACTACTACTCCAAAGTTTTGAAAGACCACTGTATTGTAACGGACTGCACATCGATGCTACTACTGATCAGACTTCAGGTTTCCATCCTGGTTCTGCCACTTACTAGCACAATCTTGAGCAAGCTGCCAAATTTCGTTGTGCCTTCCCCCAAAAAACAGGAATAAAACAGAACCTACTCCTAAATTATTGTGAGAATTAAATTGGGTAACTTTAACGTAGAGTTTCACAGAACACCTGGGATTTAGTGATTGCCAAGTATGTTAGCAATTATTTTTTTAACTTATAAAAGCACAAATATCTAAGAGGTTTAATATTTAAAATTTTACTCAAAAGTCTGCAATTTCTATGCTTCAAAACAGACAGACCTTACATCTCACAGCAGTAAAGCTACTGCCACCAGTTGCTTCTTTTTCTACAGATACACTCTGACTAGTCAAGTCAGTTACAAACACCTAACACATTTTCTGAGGAAATAAAACTTCTTTCTCCATAACCCAAGGAAAGTGGACTTGTTTTCTGAGAAAATGGAATAGTCTGAGCCCAGGACAGCAGATCCTACCTAACTGGTACTAATTACTGGGAGTTTTTTGAGGCTGGTGAAGCTGAGATTTTATTAGTAAACAAACTTTACATAGGAAAAGTAAAGCCCCTCCCTCCTCCATTCGTCACACCATACTAAGTGAATTTTGTCTAATTAATTTCATTTTAGAAATATAATAACTAATTTCAGACTTCCATTACTGTTTTACTCCTTTGGGCCTCAGTGTATTTTGGTTCTTGAAAAACCTACCCTAACACCGTAAATTAAACCAAAGGCAAAGGCACGTAGTAATTTGCCCCAAAACTACTTCCTCGCTGCCACAGTCTGACAGCGCATTAACTGACCAAAGAGAAGAACGAATCAAGATGTCAATGTGCCTTTGGAATAGTAGACAAATATAAACAAACAGTAGACAAATATAAGCCAATGGTAATAACCAACACATTACACTTCTGATGAAAGATCTAGGACTCAGCTATGAAGTTGCAGTGAGTGTGCACAGACAGGAAAGAACATTTCTTGATGATGCAGCCCTCAATCAACCAACCAGGACCACTGAAGATACCACATCCAAAATTGTGTGGGAGGTATTTAAAAAAAGCATTAGATCACTGCAGTCCTTAGGAGACAAAGAACTAGTGAGAGACATAAGATAACAGTTCACACCAGCATTAACTGGTGAAAAAAATAAGCTTTATTCCCGAGACACAAAGATGAATCCGAAGGACCCAGTCCTCACAGACCCACCTCCATCACCAGGGCAGATGCTAGATGCTGGAGGCAGCAAAAGTCATTTTCAGCTGGGATCATCAGGGATTCGTAGGTGGGATATGAACAGGTTATTGAAGGAAGAGCTAGGATTTGAACAGAAGGACAGAGGAAGGAAGGGAAGGCAGGCATTCTAAATGACGCAACAACCTGGGCAATGTCTGGGAGCTGATGAGTCCACTGGTTTGAAAGAAGAGGGACGCTTCCCACCAGATTCCCAATATTCCAGGCATGGCCCCATATGGAATAGTCCTTACACACAGTCTGTAAAATATTGTTAATATTTTAAATCCAGGAGAAATCATAATCAATTTGGGAATAATAAGTATAGATTAAGCTATCCCATAACTTTAAGTAATACATCGCTTTTAATTTTCCATGCATGCCAGTGTCCTCTGTCCCAGAAAACAATATTATTTTCTCTGTTCCTACCATCTTTCTGACCCGTGCCCTTTCATGGCCAGCTCTCTGGAGGGCTTCTCTCCTTGTTGGCAACACGGTTCAGCGTCAGATTCATAATGACCGTTTGGGCAGGAAAGACTCTCAAAGGTACAGCTCTGACCTCTCCACTCAATGTCATTTCTAAAGTGAACTTCAGATTTCTCACAAATCTGATTTTTTCCCCTACAATTTTATATTTGTTACCATTATTTACCCAGTACCTTTGACTAGAAAACCTCTCTATCTTCCACCTCTCATGCAGTCAGTCCCCCAAATTCTCCTAATTTTGTCTCAAGATGTCTCCTGCATTCACCCACCCTTCCCCTTCCTGCCGCCCTCCCCTGGGGCTCAGGCCTGAGCTACTTGTCTGGCCCCACCTTCGTCCCTTCCGGCTACAGTCCACACTGACTGCTGCCAGATTATGCTTCTGAAAACAGCTTCACACCCACATCCTCCTCCAACCCCCAAATTATCAATGGCTTCCTCCCAAAGAATCCCACAATCTCCCCTCCCACCATTTCCAATCCTTGTTCGTACTGCCCCACCCCCATATTTCATACTCCTGTCCTAAAGCATTCTTTATTGTCTGGGAGACAAGATCCATCCTCCCCTACCACCGTGCTGTTGCTGACCTGGTTACTGCACTGGACCGCCAAACCCCCTGCCCACATGTCCAGATAATTACTACCTAATCTTCAAGGGCACTGTCAGTTGCTACCTTTTCCATGAAGCCATTCTAAAATCCTCTGAACTCCAACACCACTTCGTCTAATACCATGTGGCATTTGCATCCCTTGTATATGTGCTCTTACTCCTATAGGGTAACATCCTAAAGGAGCATCTCAGTAAAAAAAAAAACAATCAAATCAACATGCTAATGAAGTACCTTCTGCCATGGAAGCATTATGCCAAGAGTTATGGAAGATACAAGAGCGTCGGCCGACAGCTAAGTTGGAAAATTATGCTCAACCCATACAAAAATAAAGCAATATTACCAATAACTCTTTTTAAGCATCATATGCAGATGTTAGCTGAAGTCATGAAAATACAGGAGATCTCAGAAAAAGTGAGTATCCTTAACAGAATGAGAAGGCTGAGGCAGCACACTGCCATGTTCGTGGTTTACAGAGTCAACTCAGGAGCCATCCTGGACGGGTTCTAATCCTAGCTCTGGCTTTTACTACTGGCTTTGTGACCTTGGGCAAGTCATTGAGTCTCGTGTGCCTCAATTTCCTCACCTGATTATTAAAGGTAGTAACAGTACCTTCGACCCTACTCCGTGGGATTGTCATGAGGATTATGCACACACTGTAAGCAAAACAACTAGCCCTGGCATACAATTAGTGCCGTAAATGTTAGCTAGCCTTATTTTTATTGCTGTGTAAATGTTTTATATGGGGGAAAAAAACACTAGGCAGATATTTGGTAGTAAAGATATCTAGCAGGATTTTTACTAGAAAGAGAGACTTTACCATCTTATGGTCAAGCCGGATTTACTACATTTCCTGACAGGGACTCTGACTGACTGACAGGTAGGGTGAAACTCACCGGGGGTGGCTCTTTGTGCAGTGGACTGAATCCCCTGCAGACACAACAGGCACACAGACCACTGAACCAAGCACAAAGCCTCCAGCCAGCGAAGGGCTCATCCACAAGCAGCCATTGTCCCCACAAACAACTCCACTATTGTCATCCAGATGGGCACCGAATGAAACCTTTTGACTTACACATTTTGGTCGGTGGTTCTGTACAGACACAACCACAAATACAATTAATTGCTGCCAAAAAAAAATCTAGAATTATGCGCTAAATTTAGTCTGATACACAAGCTTTTGGGTTCAGCTTTTTAAAAGACACTAATCCATGACATTCAGTTGGACTAAGCATATAAGAGTCCATTTCAAAGACGTTCATATCATATAGTGATTTATTTAATAATAGTGTGGGAAACAGCTGTGACCACAGGGTATCAACATCTGTCATTTTTCCCTGCAAAAGGTTAAAATGCATTAAACATAAATTGCCACAAATATCTCAACTTAAACTTGTGTTGCTGACACATATACATACACAGTGAAATGAAAACTGCTAGTATACTTGATGTTTTATTACTTTTTGCTGAAAGTATTTATAGCTCAAAGCTGCTTGGTATTCACATGCCAAAATTATTAGAGTGGTAGGAATAACAAATTTTATCATCTGATTTTCTGATAAAATATTGAAATTACAAGAATCATAGCAATAAGGCTGATGCTATACAAGAACAAATGAATTAAAAAATGTCCCTTTTTCCATGGTTGGAATCTCTATTTTTACTCACCACCTGTAATACTGGCATGGCTACTTCAGCAAGGTCCCTTCATTCCAGTGTCAGGGAAGGTTAGAAGGGTAGGCTGCCAGAATGAACACCCCAAAATCTCAGTGACCTAATGCAATAATGGCTTATCTCTTCTTCACACTGCATTCCCATGCAGCTTGGTAAGGATGGTTATGCTCCACAGGGTCACTTAGGGACCCAGGCTCTTTCCATCCTGTGGCTCCATCATACCCTAGGGCTTCAGAGTTCTCCTCTGGACCTCCTGAAGTCGGCCAGCAGATCAGAAAGAGAACAAATGTGGAAAGATACCCCCATCCTGAACTGCCTCTCCTTCCCACACACATCCCATCAGTGAGAACCAGTCACGTGGCCACATCTTGATATAGAAGGAAGTATAGTACAGCGATTGTCAACTGCAACATTTGGCAATGTCTAGCGACATCTTCTATTGAACTAACCAACTGGCACCCAATGGGTGGAGTCCAGGGATGCTTCTAAACATCCCACAGTGCAAGGACAGTCTCCCTACAACAAAGAATTATCCAGCCCCCAAGGTCAAAATGCTGAGTGTTTGGTGAGCATCTAGCCCCGCTGCTGCAGTCACATATCATATCCATGCTCAGGTCTACTGTCATTTCCCACTGATGTGCACTCTAATCCATCCCAACAAACCCACGTGTTAATCATTTCTTCATTCATTCGCTTGTGTGCACCTCCATTCATTCATCCAAACACCTGAACAAGACAAGGTTTCTGTCTTAGTCCATTTGTGCTGCTATAACAAAATACCTTAGACTGAGTAATTTATAAACAGTTGAAATTTATTTCTCACAGTTCTGAAGCCTGGGAAGTCCAAGATAATGGCGCTGGCAGATTCAGTGTCTGGTGAGGAATCTCTGCTTCCAAAATAGCAGGATGTGTGCTGCTTGTTGTTGTGTCCTCACATGGCCGAAGAGATGGAAAGTTCCGGTAGCTCTCCGAAGCCTCTTTTATAAAGGCATTAATCCCATTCACAAGGGCGGGTCCCTCATGGCCTGATCACCACTCACAGGCCCCACCACTTAGTACCATCACCCTGGGGTTTAAGTTCCAACATGAATTTTGGAGGGATACATACATTCAAATGCTGGCAGTGCCTGCAGTCAAAGAATTCACGACTGAGCAGCAGAGGCAACCATAAGCAGAATTATCTCACACGCAGGGGTAAGTGGGATTACAAAGAACAAACAGAAGGAAAATTAACTCTGCCTGAGGGAGTTGCAGGAGGATCCATAGGGCAGGTGAACTGGAAATGGAGTCTTGAAAGAAGTACTGTTGCCCCTCCATACCCATGGGTTTCACATCCCTGGATTCAACCCACTGGGGATTGGTTGAATATTCAGGAAAAAAAGGAAAAGAATGGTTGTGTCTGTACTGAACATGTCTTTTTCTTGTCATTATTCCCTAAACAATGCAGTATAACACTTACATTTACACTGTATTTACATTTGCATTGCATTCCCATTATATCTGCATAATATTTACACTGAATTAGTATTATAAGTAAGCTAAAGATGATTTGAAGTGTAAGGGAGGATACGCAGAGGTTATATGCAAATACTACTCCATTTTCTATAAGGAACTTGAGCATCTGCGGATTTTGGTATCTGAGGGGGGTCCTGGAACCAATCCCCCATGGATACTGAGGACAATTGCACATATAGGCTTTTCATCAAGATGTTGTGTTTTAGGGGAGGGGAGAGAGGAAGGGCAGGGAGAAAGGGTGTTCCAGGAAAAGGGAACTACATGAACAAAGGAATGGAAATATGAAAGCATACGATTTTTTCCCCTTACCCAGGGGAACATGATTGTAAAAACATTCTCTGTTCATAGTTTTTTTGTAGTGTTCTCACACAAGTCATAAGCTCCCAGCATCTGTTTGAATCTCTTGTGCCACTACATACACTGGTTTTCAGTCAAGTGACCCTTGGAGAAACAATTCACAGCACCAGACTTCACAGAAACCTGCATTAGCACAGGGCAAAGCTCGCGTAATAACCAGAAATCTCACTGCAAATTTCCCAACAGAACTGGCACCCACCCTTTCAAACAGCACTGCCTCTAAGTCAACATCAAACTGATCCAGGCAGACGGGTGACCAAATTGTCCATCTTTGTTCCCAAAGCCAGGCCAGTATAGAAGTCAGATCTCTTCCTAGATTGTTACACTGAACCAACCTTCAAAATTCTTCTGATCCAGAATCCCAGTTATGAGTGTGGCTCCCAGGCTCCCAGGCATTTAAGAGGAAAGACTCTACAGAGAGGCTTCCAAGGGTCAGATCCTAAGCTCCGGCATAAACACGCCATGGAACCTTGGACAAGTCACCTTGCCTTCCCAGGTTCTACTGTCTCCCAAACAACATGCTTAAAACACTCCAAACTTACAGCACCTGAAGCACATAAGAAACACCATCTGCCATTACATTTGTACTACACTTATCTCGCACCCCCTAAAGTTGTCTTTCAGTTGTCATGAAATACATTGTGGAATCCAACATAGTTTGGGAAGGAAAATATCTGATAAACATCCCTGTCGTCTTGTAGAACATTATTAATAACAACTTCAATTTGCTTTGGGCAAGATGCTCTTAATTACGAAGCCAACACTACCACGTAAACAACAGTTGTTCTCGATTTTGAAGCTAAAATTGAATTTAAAAAATACCATACGCCTACACAATTCTTTACCCCCATTCTTCTCTTTACTCACTCTTCCTCCCTCAAACTGTTTCTCCTTTTCTTATTTTCACTGTGATCAGCTTTGGGAAAACAAAGTGTATTTAGCTGTTAAGTACTATAGATTATATCGAACGACACTCAGTCACCTCGCACTAAAAAGCCTCATAAAAAGAAGAAATTTGTCTCTTTACAAGTCGGAATCTCTAGGGAGAAATAAAAACGAGAGAAGCAGACTCCAGAGCCCATAGGACAATGAACCTGTTCAGAACTGCTTCCTCGATGGTAAGGGGAGAATTCCAGGTTGCTGGCAAACAACCTGCTTCTAAGGTTTTATTTTAAGTGACACCACATTCAACTTCCTCAAAGTGGTAACAGAATCTAATGGCATTGCCCTTTGCAAGTCAAAGACAGGGAATCAAACGAAAGCTGAGGATACCAGAAGAACTAGACTGAATCAGGTTTGGAATTCAAAATTGATTACCACTGCCCTCCTAGTTTATAAGGAATTTTAGATTGCTCAGATTTTGCTTTTCCAAGTTCCATTGCAGACTGGACACGACTCCAAGGGAATGTTATTTTAAAGAGCAATAAAGAAAGGGCTTGGCATCTCCATGGAGAGGTTCTACAAATAAGGTGAAATGAACTTGGGGTAAAATCTGACACATTCTTATTTCCTACCTAGTGAAGACATATTTCCTTGAAAATTAACAAACTTCTTATAGGACGGTGTGACTGCCTTGCGGATGCAATTCTCAAGTATCTTATTATATTGTTACAAGCCCAAGGGTGCATGCACAATTAATTTTGAATAGATTTGACTCCACTGTTGAAGAAAAGAGAGTAAACTACAGGATTAGCATCCCAAATCCCAAAATCCAAAATCTTTAAATCCAAAATGCTTCAAAATCTGAAACTTTTTGCACTCCAACATGACGCTCAAAGGAAATGTCCATTTTGGATTTGGGATTTTCAGATTTAGGATGCCGAACCAGTAAATATAATGTTTGAATGTTAAGTATAATGCAAATGTTACCAAATAAAAATAAAAAATCTGAAGTCCAAAACACTTCTGGTCCCAAGCATTTCAGATAAGGCATTCTCAACCTGTACTGACTCTGCAGGGAAACACTCTCTGAACTAACATTTAGCACATTGTGTGTAGAAATAAAGGCAATTTACTGAACGTATTCTGTTTGCCTAAAAGATTCCCCTTCCATAGACAAGCTATTTACCTTATTATTAGGTGAAGTAATAGACTATGAAGAAATCTGGCTTATCAGTAACAGAGTGAATACGAGTGCATATCTTGGTGTGTATAATGATTACATGCGAAAGAGTCACCCAAGTGTCTGGCAACTGCCTTCAGGAGCTATGTGCATGAGATTTACAGAAATGGCAACCAATAAATTAACTACTGTTTCTGGCAATTTGCTGCAGGTCCCAAGGAGAAACATAACACAAAGGGTTATCAGTTGAGCCATCAGCTAAATACTGGAAGAATCTGTGGCCTATCTAAGGGCCTTATCAATTTCCACCAATCCCATGTGTTAGCAATGGAGATTCAGAGAGAGGGAAGGCTGGCAAATTGGAGCCCAGCTCCCAAGCTCCCTGCTCTGGGGTGGAACCAGGTCTGGTTCCCCTCCCAACCCCACCTGGCATTACGGACTCATCATGACATCCCTCTGGCATCTTTGGGAGAGCAATACTGGGAACTGTGTACACAGCACCCCCCACCCAGCCCATGCTACCATCATGTTTACAACATGGGCATGTTCCAGAAGCACCCACCTAGCTTTGAAGAAAAGACTGGGTAATTTGTCTACTAGCAGCACGTGGTTTTACCAAGAAGGGAAAAAAAGCAGTGAAGAAGAGCATAAGCTCATACATAAATATGCTCCAGATATCAGCACAAGAAACCCAGAGTGTATTTAAATGCATGAGTTTTCAAATTAGCTACAGAAGGGCCCAGAGAGACCAAGGCACAGACTGGTTCAAATCTTACAATGATCAGCACCTCAGCCTGAACTGGAATACGGGCCTCAGAGTCCCCTCACACTTCTCCGTGCAGCCCTCAAGGTTATTTCTGAAGAATAAACTGCTTCCACCATTGCAACAAGTCTTTATTGAGTGCCTTCTGTGTACCAAGCCCTGGACAACAACACTGCCACACATGGCAACTACCACTGTTTAGGGGACTTTCTAAAGATCTTACTAACTTTATATTTATACTGTATCATCTAGTTTCCTTGTCTTTATTTAAAAAGCTCTCCTCTTCTTAACTATAATAATATTTTATTCCAAAATGCAGATTCCTACATAAAGGAATTAACAAAGCCATGACGGCTGCCCCCCTCTCGTTCTGCCCCATTTTCTCTCTTAGGGTGGTTGTATCTCTGACAATGTTAGATGTCCACAAACCTGCTTCAGGATGCCGAACGCCTATCACAGAACAGGACGGAAGGGTCGCTAACTTGTTCCAATTCTCCTGGGACTGTTCTGGTTTTAAAATGGAAAGTTCTATGATGCAAGTATGCTCTTGGGGCAAACTTGGGGGTCACCCCACCCCCCAGAAACCAGACCCTAGGAAAGAGGGAGTCCACTGCAGGATGTCCTTCACTGCTCCTGGGAAGGGTGAGACCACGGGGAAAGGAAACAGGGATCCTTTAAGGATAGCTCGGGTTGCCCACGGGCTAGCTTGGGACCTCTTCCCAGCTGCCCCAGCTCCTTCCAGCTTTCTCCAGCCTCCTTCTGAGAAGGCCAATCATTTAACCTCCAGACCATTTAAGCAAAGCTTTACAAAGACTTTCCAATGACAAGAACCCAGTGATAATGACATGCAAAAGAAAATCTCACATAAACGCTGAAGGCTGTAGTTACTTGAACATAGTCATCTCCTTAGCTAGCTTAAGGGCTTCCTCAGGTTAGAGGATGCCTACTCCTCCCGATATTTCCAGAATTGAGCATAAGACTGGTAGATGCTGAATAAAATGGACATTAATAACAGCTACCATGTGTTTAGTGCTTACAATGTGTAGGGCGGCACATTAAGCACTTTATATAAGTCTCTCTTATTCTCCCAATAACTCAATGAGGCTGATCCTCTCCCATTTTTCAGCTGAAGAAACCAAGGCTCAGTCAGACCTTGCTTATTCAAGGTCACATGGCAGAGGTGATATTTAAACTCAAACCCATCTAGCTTTAAGAATTCCATGTTTTTAACCTCTCACCTGAATGAGGGCCATGTAAGGTGAGCATATATAGGAAGGACGAAGAATTGAGAAAAGAGTTTCAGATACATCTCTTTTATTGTCTACCCTTTTAGCTTTGTCATTCCAGGAAAAAAAAAAAAAAAGCAGAAAACCGAATCAATTTTGAGTTAAGTATTAATACATACCTGAAGCTAGGAAGTGGAGATTTTTGTTAGAATTGTGCCTGGCAAAAAAGTAGGCACTGAATATTTGAATAAATTTAATGAATACAATTGTTTACCCAATAGGTGGTTTAAATAACTGATACTCAGTGTTTTTAATGCTATTTTACACACCACGACAGGTGAATAGATGGATCCCTACCTTAGGTTTCTGAAGTACCAGTGTGAAGAAGGAGCGGATGGGAGGTATTTATCCCAGGTTAGGACAGCTCCCCACTCACATGGCTGAATTAGCTACTATTCACCTAAAATGACAGGAATCCTATGTCTCATGCAACAAAGGGGCAAATTCTCCAATGTACAGAGATTTATCCACGTGTTCTCCAACCACTTTTAACCTCATATTATTAATCTACAAGGAAGCAATTTGCAAGCCTACCCCAGAGCAGCACAACTGCAAAAGAGTACCACAGCAAATGCTTAGTTTTTGAGACATGTACCTTAGCTCCATTCACAACCCTTCCAACTGACAGCGTTATTTTAATGTTAGTGTATTCCTGGCCATTTTCTCCAAGTAGCTGAACATATTTCCCTCTTTTATAATAACATTTTCTATAAGGATCAAGTGTTTTGAGTGTCAAAGAAGAGTTTCTATCACGTGAATGAATATTCCAAATCAAAAGAGCTGAGGTGAAGCAGATGTATGTGTATCACAAAGGTAGTGACACCTTGCGTTAATTATGAGGGGAAATGGGGTGGTCAGTTATGGGGAACCATCACCCCATCACGTCAAATAGAGACATCACAGCTTGCTCCCTTAGACTGTGCAGTGGCCTGATGGGTTACAAAGTCCTCATGCTGCTTGTCACCAAGGAGAGGTTATTTTTTTTTTTCTTTCTTTCTTTATGGGGGACGGAGGAGGAGAGTAGCAGGCAGATAGAAGTCAAAAAACAGACTGTTAATAACAACTAGTTTTGTTAGAATGATGATCATCAATGAAAACATTCACTTCCCAAACATTGGTATGCACACTGCAGCCTGGTAATTCTAATTTGATTCAACATTTAATCATCATTAATGCAAGTAAGGGAAGCTCTTAAAAACAAGTTTCTTTCTTCTGAACTTCCTTTAAGAGTTCAGGCCAAAAGTGTCTATAATTCCTTCACCACAGTGCATCAAATCATTTTCTCTGTCGTCAAAGATTTACCAATGATTATTTTATTAAGCCCGTGTACAAACATGGTAGCAAATACAAAATGGGGTCAAATCTCATCAAGTTCTCATCTTTAAGGAGTTTGCAAGAGAACTGAGATCCTGTAGGTTGAAATTGCTACATCTGTCAGCCCTAGGGCCCTCTTGGAGGGAACTGTGGCCCCCAACCTCTCCCCCAGCTAAGCAGGTCCCCAGGGTAAGCAAACGGGCGGAAGGGTCACCTTCACTGGGACTCTTGGAATAAGAGGCTTGACTACAAAAGACATCCTGGTGTGTCTTTCAAAACACCTCCCTTTATGCGAACTAGCTTGAGTGGGATCCCTGTTCTTTCCAATTAAACAAAGAAAAAGACACTTCAATCTTAGGCGATGATACAAGACAATCTATGACAAGTGCCCTTTGTAGAATGAATGAATGAATGAATGCTGAAAGAAACAAGAGATGGAGGCAATTTTGTCAGAGAATTTTGGCGTAGTAAAACATTGCTGAGGAATAAAGCGATTGAGTTAAACTTTTTAGAAAGAGTTAAGAGCTGAATTGAGCTTTTAATGACAGGATGGAGGGAGAGAAAGAGAGAGGACATTTTAGGCCACAGAACGTGCTAGGAACTAAGAACAAGGCTATGCGAAGCATTTTGGGGGAACAGTGGAGTTTTAAAGTCAGGCAGAGCAAAAGTCAAGGTTGGAAAGGAAGTTTGGAGTGAAGCTGCGGATACCTCTAAAAGAAAGACTAAAAAATATGGGCTTCCTCTCACAAAAAAACAGCAGCTACTGAAGGTCATTAAGTGAGGGAATGAAGGATTTAACGTACTGGTCTAAGAGTGACAGTATTTTATAATATGGATTTGGGGTGGGAAGGTCAGGAAGTGAGAGTGACCACCGTGATAGCCCAGAGAGAAATAAGATTCTCAGCTAAGACGTGGCAGGGGCGTAGGCACTAAGGGAGATGCAGGAACTGTTACTAAGGAAGGACAGTTACTCTGCAATATTAATAATAATGCTCCCTATTTCCACAGGATCTGTCGAAGCTTTTACCAAAATCCCATCAATTCTTGTCAAACCTCAGTGAGGAGTGCAGTAAGTGTGATTATCTGAATTTATAAATCTGAGCTAAGCCAGAAAAGTTATATTTCCTTGGTAAGTGGGAATGAGATAGTGGGGATGAGGGGAGCAAAGAGAGAAAATATTAGCACAGAACACAGCATCTGTAGATTTCACTTCATCATAACTTTGCACCTATCAGTAACACATCTTCATTTGATCAACTCCTTCTTTGCATAAAGGTCTGATACTGCAGGAAGCCGGTGTGATGTGAGAATAAGTTTCATCATGCAGACTGTTCGCAATGAGTTTTATTTATGCAGGAATTAATACATCAAGTGGTAAATGAGGCACCTTTTCTGACTCATCCCTTCCACTCCCAGCAGATCACAGCAGCCCCCGCAACTCCGCGAAAGATGCACTCCAGGCCTCGGCAACCACAGATGCCTCGGCCTGGCCACCACGGGCCTCAAGAACCAGAGGACATGCAGGTCACATATGCATGACTGAGGCCTCACTCTTTAAATCCTACAATGACAGTGAGTCAACTAGAAAAAGAAAATCCCCAAACATAAAAGAAGTACAGGCGGTCCCCAACTTACCAATGGTTCACCTTAGGATTTTCCGACTTTACAATGACACAAAAGCAACGGGCGTTCAGCAGAAATTGTACTTCAAGTACCCCTCCAAACATCTTGTTTTTCACTTTCAGTACCAGTATTCAATAAATTATGTGAGATAGTCAACACTTTATTATAAAATAGGTTTTGTGTTAGATGATTTTGCCCCAACTGTAGGCTAATGGAAGTGTTCTGGGCACATCTAAGGTAGACTAGGCTAAGCTGTGATGTTCAGTAGTTAGGTGTATTCAGTGTATTTTTGACTTACAGTGTTTTTAACTGAAGATGGGTTTATTGGGACGTAACCCCATCGTGAGTCGAGGAACATCTGTACTTATTCTATCCCAACTGTGATTTCAATCATGGAGGCAGACTGACTGCTGGAACACAAAGTGGAACTCTCGAGGCCTCAAGGGAAGGAGCAGGAAAACCAACGCCTTCCTCCTTTCCGGTTTCCATGACATCATGGAGATGGGCAGTGCCAGAAACCACTTTCACGCCACAAGTGTCCTGTACCTAACCAAGCCGACTATGGTTCAAAATTAAAGTGGTAGGGACGCAGAAGCAAAACAAAATATAGAAATGCATTTTGGAGCTTCCCAAATATAGCTCAAGACTAGTCCCACAGGACCTCATTTTCCTTCTCTCTCAGACTGTGCCTGGGCCTCAGCCCGACCCGAGGCACCCTGAATGGGTTCCTGGATGGTCTATAGCTGCTTCTTCCTACTGGTCTCTCAGCTGCTCATCTCCCAATTCAAACCCCTTTTAGCTGCAAAACCTTGTCACTCGAGTGAAGCTGGACCAGAGGGTAGCCTCTAATCCTTAGGTCAATACCGATGTCCCCTCAGTCACTGTGACTTGTGAACTAACACAGTTTACCGTATCACTTCTACATATGGAGAGCTGACTTTATAAAAATGACTTTGCCAAGGTGATTACGGAGACAGAAGCAATACTATTTGGTTAAATTCCATGCTTGTGCTTAGGATACTTATTAAGTCTTAACAATTCTAATGCATACATGCAGTTATCACAATGTGAACAAAGATACATGAGTGACCAGCTCTTCCCAAAGTAAAATCTCTCTACAAGCCCCAAATGTTCAATCCAGAGCCTCTTACAATGCCTATTCCACAGTTCCCAACTCTTTTTAGGGAGAGTAAGGCAAGGAAGGCTTTAAAACTTACCACCCTCCCAGTCAACACAGTTGTTGATGGAAGCACAAATGCCCCAGAACTCTCTGGGTGTTCTATTAGTCTTGTGACCAGAAAAAGCCTCTTATCCAAATTGCTTTTTCTAAATATCAAAGTAATAAGAAGGTGACCCGAGGTTACCCTAAACACATTCCTGCCCCCCTTTAGATCTTATCTGCTGCCCTGCAGATTGCTGCAGGAGGCCACCTCCTAGGTGACTCCAGGCCCACTGCCACTCTTTTTCTACTCTAGACTGTTCCAAACCCAGGAAGTCTTAGACAAGAGGCAGATGGTGAGGAAGAGAAAGTCTGTAAGTAACACCTCTCTGTTACATAATGCTAAGCACACAGCCTCCTAAAACCAGCTTTGAAAATACCGAATAGCCTTTCACTTCAGAGTAAACAAGTATTCAAAACAGGCAAAGAGAGAGGATTATAATTCCTTTATTTGATGACCAATGACCAGTGTACAATCATGTTAGCAAATATCATATCAACCTATTAGTAAGTAACAGGTTGGGTGAGGACCGGACTCTTTATAGGATATCTATCACTCATTTATTCAATCAATACTCATGTAACACCCAGTACCTACCAAGCACCAAGCCAGGTCCCACAGGACACACTTTCTACCCTCGCCTAGGCCAGATCACTATGGAAATCATTAGTGTACTCACCTGGATCCACGTCTCCCTTTTCCAGCACAAGAAACATTGAATTGTTATGAAAAGGGATCATATGCCCAGCTCTGGCCAAAGCAATAGAACTCACCTCTGGGTGGGATCACACAATGCAAGAACAAGACCCTGTGGTATTTCCATCCACTGCTGCAGTGATCTTGCAAGCCCACGTGTAGATGCAGCTAGTCCCTGAGTGACTACAATGAGCAGGGCCCGACTACCATCCCTGCTGGACACAGCATGGGAAAGAGAGAAATTGTATTTAGCAACTGATATCTGGAAGTATGTGTTACTGCAGCATAACCTAACCTATCTTGCTGATACGTACATCCCTGTTTAAAAAAGAGATAGAAATCTGCAAAAGCACCCCCTCCCATCTGTTTTCTAAATCAGATAATACAGAAAAGCAGAATTTGTTTCAAAATTCAGGTGCGGCAGAGACTGAACACTATCTTGAAAAGCAGAAGGTGCCAACAGTATAGACAGGTACAACCAACTCTGAGGGAATACAGGATGAAAACAGAATGACCTCTCAACAACGGTGGAATCTAACCATACGGAATCTAGCTTAAGAGTTTAAAGACTACAAAGAAAAGGCCACCTGACAATAGGCCCAGCCATTTATGAAGCAGTGAGAGCCCTAATGAACCAGGCATTCGAGTAGAGGCTGGATGGTCATATTCTCCCTCCTCACAAATCCAATCCCACTCTTTTTTCATCTCTCTCTAGCTTCCACTGAACCTAATTAGAATCAGGTCTTCATTTCTCCATCTTCCTATAAGCTCCCTGAAGGTAGTTTATTTTGTGCCTCTGTCTCACCCGCACCCACCGCCCTTGGCACCTATCACAGAGCCCGTTATCTATCAGGTGCTGATAAACAGCTGCTGAATGAATGAAAGAACACTGCAGAAAGGACTGGAGGCAAAGGTCAGTCTAATAACCTCTAGAGCTCATCCAGCCTAAAGTTAAACATATTGTTGCACACATCTGGGGGTGGGGAGCCTCTGTCTTAAAAAAACAGAAAAAAAAGGGCATCAACACAACACTTTATTATGATTTATTACTGTACACAATTTAAAATCACAATGAAATCTAACGTTGCACTGTGGCTATCTTTGTTCTTGGACGTGCATTTACATGTGCAGGCAGCTGTTTCCCCATGTGGAATTTTGTGTGTAAGGTATTTATTCTATTAAAAAAAAAAAAACCACACCCTTATTTCTGTTGCATTATTACACTCCCTATTATCCCATCACGTGGTTTGTCTTCTTACGGCAACACAGTACACACCCTGCATTATTGCTGACATAAAAATCACTTGTCAAAATACCTCTGTCCTAGCACCATGTTACTAATCTGATCTTTCCAAAGCATTGGCCTTTGTTTTAGCTGGGACTAGATAACTCATCGACTTTTCCTAGTGATCCTTGAATGCTTTCAGTAGAAGGATAAATGCTAGTGTCATTTATGTTTTTAAAGTCACATTTTAAAACAAAACTCCCCTAGAAGTGAATGACAGATCTTTCAAGTGTTTTAACTTTATTTTTCAAGGGGCTGGGGAGGGAATGGTGAAGAGAAAATCTGCCACAGATACCACAATGGTGCAGCTGCTGCAGTGTACAAGAGAGCAGCAGTAGCCTCTGGTCTTCAGCAATCTGTCTTCCTATAAGAAAAACCCCGGGTGCATTTCCATAACCATTTGTATCCCCTGCTACTGGTGTAGGATGCGCAGGACTCTGCCCTCTAGAAGAAAATGCCAATGCCGAAGTGTCCTGAGAAGTCTGAAGGTTACATTTTCATGGCACTCTTATCAAGATAACCCCACATCTGGTTAGGCTAACATCAAAACAGAACTATCCTTGGAAAGAAAAGAACAGGCCAGAGTTTTTGGAAAAGAACCAATAACCTAAAGATAAAATGCAGAATGAGAGTCTAATGGTTCATGGCGATATAAATGGAAACTTCACCCCAGTTCCATTTTCCCTTTCTGTTCCCCCCAACAGCCCTCTTCCCCACCTCCCAGTACTTACTGCCAGCTCGGCTCTCTTGATGTTGCAAGCACTGTTACAATGAAGGGATGAGAGAAAGACGTTGCTTCCTAAGAAGGTCACTGCATTTGACCAATGCCCTCATTGAGCACTGATCTAATGTATAATCAGTTTACAGTAATAGCCTTTCAACAAAGGATACCACACCTATAGACTGAAGCCAAAATATATTATTACAGATAAGAAAGCAGGCATATATCCAAAGACCACATTCAGATACAGCTGCCCATGTATTGGTTATATCAACCAAGTGGAATTTCTACAATCCCAAATTCACCTTGCCCCCTGTGACTTCTTCAAAAGGAAGGTATAAAGTCATTTGCAATTCCTTTCTCTGAACCAGGAGTTTCAGCAGCTCCCACATCTTCTCACAGATAGGCACGATGTTGATGCAGAAACCACCCAAATAGCCCTGTGCCAGCACTGGCGGCCCAAATGACCCAGAGACACCCAGGCGGCTACCCTGATTGTTGGGGGTTACCTGAATCTCTCACCGAGTCCCTTTCACCCCCTTCTGCGTGATGACATCAAGTGGAAATGGTACGCATTTGGGAGGCAAGAGGCTGACAAGCAGGAAGCACAATTGAGACTGAGCTTTGTTCAGCCTGCGGTGAAATACATGCAGGAAGGGTTAGATACTCGCAGCAGCGAAGGAAATCCAAGCGCCCCCCACCCCACTCCTGGATCAGCAGGGCCGGAGTGGGTGCACTGGGGGGGTGGAGCAGGACGGCTGAGGTGTGGAGGGCTGGCGGGCCTAGAAGGGGGCGTCACGGCTCCTAATTGTCTCTATAGGATAAATAACCACCTCCCCCTCCTCCGCAGTCTCCCCCGCCCCCAAGTTCCCCTCTGGTGGTAGAGCCTCCACTGGCAACAGTAATCCCTCAGAAAGAAACCGAGAGGGAGGACAATAACGTCTTGGGGCAAAGATACACTGGCAGAACACACTAGGTAAAGCCGGTCTTATGGGAATGCGGGGCGCCTAGTCACCCGCCCTGACAGACACACCAGCGCTGCATTCGCTAGCATCCTTCTTTCGTTTGCCCCTGTCCGCCGCCTCATCAAGTCACTGTCACTCTGTTTTGCCGATTTCTCTACTCTTTCCAAAACCGTGCAGCGCTCCCCCACCACACCCCCACCCTAGGCGGGATGCCGAGCAGCGCCCCACGAGTCCAGCTTGCTTTGTCCTGCCGCTGTCCTTCCCGGAGCAGGCGCCCCAGGCGCGTGTGTCCGCACAAAAGACCCCCAACATCTGGCCCGCCACGGCGCCCTCTCCTCCCGGGAGGGGCTCCAGGGCAACTTCTAGGGGTGGGGAAGGAGCAGGTCGAGGGGACCGAGAGGGGGCGAGCGGGGTGTGTGAGGGCTGGGGTCGCAGCTGGGGCGAGCGCGCACGCACGTGCACCCCAGAGGCGCGCGCGGCGCGGGCACGAGGCGAGCTCCCTCGGACCGGAGCTCCAGGGGGCATCCGAGGACTCGGCGGAGCCGCTGACCGTGCCGCCCGCCCAACTCCGCCAACGCTCGGGAGAGACGCAACTCCCGGGACCGTCTCCCCCGAGCCCCGGGCCGCCCCGCCCCGCCCCACCGGACCCCGCGCTCCCCTCCCCGGGACCCCTGCGGCCCCGCCGCCCCCATCCACAGATTCCGCCCCCCCGCCCCCGTTACACCCCGCGGCAGCTGTCCTTTCCCGCTCGCTCGGCTCCCGGGGCGGCCGCCGTGCGGGCGCAGACATCCCTGCGCGCCCTTCTGCGCCCCCAACCCGGCGGGGCCAGAGCAGAGAAGCGAACCGAAACTCACTGACCTTCGGCGGCTGCAGGCTCGGGCGATCGCTACAGCGGCGGCGGCGGCGGCGGCAGCATCGCTGGGTGGTCCTGGCGCGCCCGCCCCGCTCAGCCACAGCCAGACGCGCACCGCGGGCCGGCGACTGCCGCTCCTCCCGCCGCGAGCCACAAGCCGCGGGGCGGCGCCTGCAGCCCCAGCTCCCCGCCTGGCCCTTCGGGCGGCGCTCCCACCTGCCCCGCCGCCCTCCGCCTTCCGGATCGGACCCCGCCGCCAGGAGCGGGGCACCGAGCGGGAGCTTTTTGTGTCACCAAGACTGAAGCACCGAAGGGGGTGGGGGCGGGAGGCTGGGCTCTGCGACCCGCGGCACCGCCCCTCCGGCGGCTCCACCTCCTCCTCTCCCCTCAACCCGGCTCCGGCTTGTCCCGGACGTCTGTCTGTCGGTCCCGAGTCGCCGACCTCCCCCGGGAGGAGAAGCTGCCCCCCTTCCCTGGCGTGCTCCCTCGGCCTTGCCCCCAGTGCCCACCCTCGACCAGGACCTCGACGTTGTCCTTTCCACCGCGCGGGAGCGGGACCTGAGCTGGAATCAGGTGTGAAAGGAGGCCCAGCCCCGCCGGGAGCAGGGGCGGGGCCGAGCTGGGGGCCGAGCTGGGGGCCGAGGCTGGCGGGGAGGGCGCAGTCTGCAGCTCGCGACCCGGGACAGCGAGAGGGAGGAGTTTAGGTCGTCAGGTTTCCAGAAACTGCCCTGGATCCGTGTCATCACAGATACTTTTTGTCTGCCCCTAAAAGTTCACATAGTCCAGCCAGGGTGGGAGCCTGCTTTCCCAAGAGGCCCGAATGAACTCCCCACTACCTGATCCCTCGAATGGGGGACGGGGAGAGGGGAGCAAGGAGATGCAAGACCTAGGGGTTATATGGAAGCGTGAATGAACCACCAGGATGTCCGGGCCCACCTTGTTGCTCACCGTAAACCTAACTTCCACCTTAGGGACATGCTGAGTATGTCTCGTTCCCCCAAGAAAATCTAAAGATATGGGCTGCTTCTTGCGTTAACTGCAAAATGGGAGAATGGAGGACGAAGGTCGCTGGTAAAGAGATGATTTCCATATCCTTTGGTGCCTTTTTTAAAAAGGACTTCCTTGCAGAATGAAAACCTAAAATTCTATTCTGTGACTCTGGTGAAGTTCAGCCAGCCAAACTTCCTGGGTCTCCAGCAGCGAGGCTCAAATGAATGATGTCCCCCCAGCCCTGGGATGGAGCCATCTTTCCTGTGGTCTTATGCACAGAGAAAGAACTCCCCGTTCTCCCTTCCCCAAGTAGCTCCTTAAAATGCTTCTGCCAAGATAATTTTTTAAAGTGGGGGGGGGGCGCGCTATGAACTCTATGGGGAACACTAATGGGAGCTCTATGTGATCTACTAAAATTCATAATGTACTCAGGTGACCCTTGTCCTGTCCCAAAAATACAACCTGTTGATGGAGTTTCCAAATGTGCTGTCATTAAGCACATACAGAAAATCAGTCACCGGGACACAGATAAAGCTTGATGGCTATCGGTTGTCTCTGGGGTCCCAATTAAAATGTTGCTTCCTAAGGCCACCTGACTG
This sequence comes from Indri indri, assembly GCA_004363605.1. NCBI lineage: Eukaryota > Metazoa > Chordata > Mammalia > Primates > Indriidae > Indri > Indri indri. Next base: position 40,147 of record RJWJ010003197.1, on the reverse strand, counting down.
ATCCTTGTCCCTTTGTTCCACCAAGTTATAACCCCTATTGTACACCTGAGAGGAGAGAAAGCTTTATGTATGTTTTAGAAGCCTAGGGTAATCTCAAAGTAGAAGACTTCAAGAGTCTTTATTTTAAGCCTCGACTTTAGGGCAGAAAAAAGAAATTTTTTTAAGGAGAAGCTAATGAGAGTATTGAAAACTCTGATGTTGGCTAGGAGGTTGGAATAAAGAAGGTGAGTTATAACACTCCAATATTCTACTAGGAAAGTTGAGCCTAGAAATATTATGATTATACAAGAGTGACTTTAAAGACTACTTTTAAGAAGCTAATTTCAGGGATCAGTAATGGTTCCAAAATGTTTCAAGTCTTTTTATCAGCTGCTTTTGAAACAATTCTTTGGGGGGATTCAAGCATTCAGCATGGTGTGGGGTAAACGCTTCCATCCTTAGTCATTCATTTCCACTGGCTGGTATTTTAATTCACAGAACATCATGGGTGTTCTGCCTTCTGTCCAGTCTTGTAAAGCTGTCACACTGAGAAGGTTAATTAACTGGGGCAGACTGGGATAGGCCAGTTCTGAAGACTAGTCAGAGGCCAGCGCCGGGGCACACAGCAACAGTTTGAGTCAGTGGAGGAACAGGTAACAACATGTCAGAGCAGACTCCTCAGTGAGAATTCCAGGAGCAAGGCAGCCAGGACCAGGCTGTGTTCAGAGCTGCAAGCCAGCAGGCAGCGTGGTCAGAGAACCTGGCATCACTCTGGTGGCCCACGTGTGGAGAAGAGAGAGAACGAAGGCATTGTCCCAGGTCTGGAAGAACTAGTTATCAGGATGGAGCCCCAGCACTGGGGACCAAGATAAAGATCCAAATATCCATGAATTCATACAACCAATATTCACTGAGTACAGACTATATACCAGGGACCTGGCCCTAGGGCTGGGACAGAGAAGAAAACACAACCAAATTCCTGCCTTCACAGAACTTAACATTCTACTGGAGGAAGCAGACAATACATAACATAATAAATAAATAAAATAAATTGTATGTTGGAGAGTGAAAAAGGCAAGGAAGAAAAATAAAGCAGGGAAGGAGGTTATGAGGTCTGCGTGCTGGGGGAAATTTGAGATCAGTGGCCAGGGCAGGCCTTGCTGAGAAGGTGCATTCTGAGCTGTGACCTGGCGGTGAGAGAGCAGGCAGCGCTGGTAAGTGGGAAGAGCCAGTTCCTGTTATCAGAGAGGGCACAAACGCAGGGACCTGGGGGTGTGGGGAGGCGGGGGTGGGGGTGGTCTGCGCTTCACCATGGGCAAAGGTCGAGATACTGGAACAGGCTCACAAGGTCAGTCAGACCTATAGCACTGACTGATGCTGAATCACCTGAGGTTGAATTAAAGCTGCTTACATAGGGGCAGGGATGAGTTCTTATTCATCTTTGTACCTGCAGCCTGGAGCACAGGTGCCCAATAAATGTTTATTGAGCTGAGCCCTTAAATCTCCGAGAACTTGGCGTGGGGCTGAGATAAATGTGATCCCATAATACTCAGGGCAGCCCTTCTATCAGGGCTGACACTTTCACTAAAGAATGCGATGATCTCTTTAATCGCTTTTCATGACTGTCTTCCTGACCTGGGAGGGTAGAGATCATCTTTCAACTTGTATCCTCAGCACCTAACACAGTAAGAAGGAGGGAGAGGAACGGGGACAAGGAAACAGGCAAACCCATTCAGTGCTTGATATCCCGAAAGATCCTAATCCAGCCCAGTACTGAGGGTGAGTTTTCTGTTCAACATGTTTGAATTTTACATGTTAAAATTACATCTTGAAACTGAATTAGGGGGACAGTTGCACAACCCCGTAAATCTAAAAATCATTGAATTATATACTTAAAATAAGTGGATTTTGTGGCATGTAAATTACACCTCAATAAAGTTGTTTAAAAACATTGAAGTAGGACCCCATGTTTAGATAGCTTTTGCAGGCTGTCAGTGATAAGCCAAGGAGGCGTCTTTAACCAAACACATTATCATCCTTCCTAATGGATGTTTAAACCAAATTGATCTGCAAATTTACTCTTCCCTTATGGGATATTATTAGCCACGTTAAAGTACATATAGTCTTAAAAAAGTCTAAAATGTCTTAAAGTATATTTATTATAAAATAGCTTATTAATAATGATTGTTAAAGATCATGCATATTTCAAAACTGGTTTTTACAAAAACTAGTCCCAACAGACTTATTATTCTGGTATTCAGAACAAGAAAGGTAATACTATGTCTAACATACTGTCTACTCTCTTAACTCTTTAGAACCCAGTGCTATCTAAGGGCAGTGAAACCTCATCTACAACAAAATACTGAAGTATTTTGAAAACTCCAAAGGATTTTAATAGGAAATATATCCAGATTGCTTTTCTAAAAGTAGAGATGAGTTGAAGAGAGAGCCATCTCTAGTTTTTGTAACTTCGTCTTTGATATGCACAACACACATTCCAAAACACCTGACTAGAATTATGTGACCACAGTCAGGAGTGATAGTCCACACATTTAACAACCCATAGGCACAGGTCTCCACCAATCAGTTTGATGATGACCATAAACAATCAGTATGCCCATTATGGTGTGTCCTGGTTGAATGTCAAACTTAGACTTGATGCCAAAGTCCTCTGGACACCCTCCTCAACAACAGTTATCTGCTGTTTTCTTATCATGTTTGTACAGTTTGGGGTTGAGCAAGATCCTCAAATCCACCAGTAAATTGCTGGTGTCTCTGCTATAAGTATGGTAGGGGGAAGTCCTCATAAACTGAACTCCACTCCTTGTACAATCAACATGAAGACACTGTTGTCACTCCCTAATGAACTGGAGTGACCACATGTAATCAGCCGGGGAAGGGCTGGAATGTTTAGCCCCCTCTCTCCCACTGTCCTCACCTCCATCGTCTGTTCTAGTCTCCTTGCCCCAGGTGTACCCTGACCTTCTGCCACCCACAAGGTTCCCATTGTCCTCCTTATTTTTCCTTTCCATTGGCTGTCAGGCTCCTGGCATCCACTCGGCTTCTTCCCTCATCTGGCCCATAAACCTGTTGCCAGACAGCGGAATGGTGCTCCTTTGAGCCACAATAAAAGGAACAAAAGAACCAGGAGGTTCCACTGCCATTTTTCAAGACCCAAGTCTGAGTCCAATGCCTTGCCCTGCTGGTCCCCAGGAGCTGGCTCCAGTGCCCCCAGGATCCATTCTTCTGTACTCCATCCCTAACCTGCATCTCCCCTACGTGGACCTGGCATCCCTGTACCTGCTCCAGGTCAAGACCTAGGTTTACCCAGCCCCTTCACTGGACTGTGTCTCTTGGACAACACTTGCCCTCATCATTCAACTCAAGGAAACCAAGCGTCTGTTTCTGCTGCACCTGAATCTAGAGGAACAAGTCAGGGTACCCTCTAGTGGTCAGGAGGAGAAGTGGCAACCTGTGTCCGGTGCCCAGAGGTCAGACCCTCGTGGAGGTCAGCCCTGAGCCATGCTAATAGGAGGTTCTTCATGGAGCTCCTACCTCTTCCTGACTTAATGTTTTTCCTCTGCTATTCCTTCCCAGTGGGTGGAGTGTGCTGGGAGAGGGGATGGAGTAAAGACCTCCACTAGATTTTCAACATTTTTCCTTCTAGTTTTTCATAACTTCTTATTAACATTGTTCACAGTCATTAGGCGTGTCCACTTATTTGATTGTTTTAACGGACACAGATTATTCTGCTGTAGGACAAGGGAATTTAAGGATATCAACTATGTCCAAAATCAATAAATTGTAATAATTCCTCTTTTATCAGTGAACAATTATTGAGTCTGTGTACCAGACTGCATTTCTAAACATTACCTACAGTATTTCCATACACATCCTTGCATGAACCCTAGAAGTAATATGATCATCATATGATAGGAGCTCAAAGGTTTGTGGGCTGGCTGGCTGGGTGGTGGTTAGATGCATTTGGGCCATGTTTAGGAAATAGAAGATAAGGCTAGGAAAATTGAGTTTCTACACCTTGAGAAGGTGTAGAGTGGTGGACTTAGTTTGGTAAGGCTGAAAAGGAGGGTAGTTTTGAGCAAAAGGGTGATTTAGAAAAGCTGATCTGACCCTAGGGTGGAGGATGAACTGGAGGGCAGAGATGCTGGAGACTGGAGTGCAGCTAGAAAGACACTTCCCCAGCTCCTGCAAAGGTGATTAGTTCTAGAATTAGACGAAGCAGCAAGAGGGTGATAATTACAATAACAGTACCTAGTTCTTTTACATTTATCACGTATTTTCGCACTACTGTTTCATTTGCTCCTCCAATAATCCTGCTTGGAAAGTATTATCACATTTTATAGAATTGCAAATTGATTCTCGGAAAGTGTGAATGATTTCCCAGGTGGGAGTAATTAAAGAGCGCAGCCAGGTCAGGTCTGCATAGGCAGGTCTTTTTCTCTTCCACCCTGACTCCACGTGAGAGTTGCTGGATGAACTTTCAAACAACGAAATGCCTAGGCTCCGCCCAGGGATCTGATTTAATTGGTCCTGGGTGAGGCCCAGACAAGCGAATTTCTCAAAGCTCCCGGGACTCTAATTTGCAGCCCGGTTGAGAACCTCTGGGTTGCAGCACAACCTGGCCATAAGGCAGGGTCCGAAAACAAGAGATTATGGGGAGGCAGAATTGATGAGACTTGACAACCAACTGCAGAGAGATGCCAAAGCGATGACAAGGTTTTTCACCTGAGGGACTAACCTTCTCTTTAACCTCATCTCTAACAGGTCCAGAATGAATACGTGTATACCTGGGAACAGCTGCATTCAGGATTAAAATAAAAGGAAAATTGCTGCTTTTGATGTGATCAAAAATAGTCATCCCGCAGGTAACTGGGTGTGCAAGACAAATGGGTTTCTTCAGGGGGGCTGAGGATGGCTAACTGTAAAGGTAGTGATATGGACAGTGCTCCTCTAATTGTCCCGAGGACTTCCATTCAATGGAACTAAATTCTGTCCTTGGAAACATTCCACAAGATGGTTTGCCTCCTGGATTTCCACAACTGTACCCAGATTGGTGGCCCATGGGAAAGCAACCTGGGTGATGCCAACCATAGCAGGGCCAACCTTGAGATTTAAGGCAGTCAGTTCAGGGAGGATGGCTGGATGGGAAGATGATTTTAAGGGACAAAGTGTTTGTAGCATGTCCAGGTGGAGAAGATCAGCAAGCAGTTGGAGATGTGAGACTGAATCACTGGGGCTGGTCTGGGTTGGATCTTAAACAATCCAGTAGAAATTGGCCAATATCCTAGATATGGATGAGATTAACAAAGAACTCAGTAACGAAAGAGAAAAGTCCAAGGACCAAACGGTGGAGAATGGCTGTCCTTAGTGGTTTGGGTGAGAAAGAGGATGCACACGGGGTGCTTTACTTTTGAGTGCCACTACCTTTCCTGACCACGTCCCACTGGTTTCTTACCTGCACCATAGAGGCACATCACTGAGGCTGTCCCTAGACCTTGAACATAACTTTCACTTTTCCATCTCCTTGTTATTTTTCCTGAACTGCTCCTTTTCTTCTCCACATGCATGTATTTCCCAGTCCCCTGAAAGACCCACCTCCAATGCCACCCTCTTCTTTGGAGACTTTCCTGCTATCTGCCCCACCATGTGGATGGCACCTTTCCCTTCTTTAACCCTCATTGCACTTCTTTGTAAGACTCTCACACACTGTAACAGTTACCAAATCAGCTAAAAAAATCAAACATTTATTATCTCTCACAGTTCCTGGGGTTTAGGAATGTAGGAGTGGCTTATCTAGGTGGTTCTGGCTCAGGGCCTTTCCTGAGGCTGTCCTCATTTGAAGGCTCGAGGGGGACTGGATCATCTGCCTTCCAGATGGCTCCCTCACATGGTGCTGGCAGGAATGCCACTGCTCCTTGCCACATGAACCCCTCCACAGGGTACCTGAGTGTCCTCACAACATGGCAGCTGGCTTCCCCAAGAGAATGTGATCTGAGAGAGAGAGAGAGAGAGAGAGAGAGCAGCAAACCACTTGCCTTTTATGATCTAGTCTCCCAAGTTGCACACCATTATTTCCTCTTTATTCTGTTTGCTAGATGTGTACCCACATTCAAGAAAAGGAAATTAGGCTCCACCTTTTGAAGGGAAACCTGTTAAAGAATTTGTGGACATACAGATGGTTCCTGACTTAATGATTTTTCAGCTTTACAATGGGTTTATTGGGATATGAAATGCATTTTCAACTTATGATATTTCAACTTACAGTGGATTTATTGGGACAAGTAAATAGGCGTTGCTGTACAAGTGCAGTAAGTGCTATAATAGAGAAATAAAGAAAGCACAAGGTGAGAAGAGAGACGAGAGTGACTCAATGTCAGGGAGTCAGGAAAGGTTTCCCTGTCTTATTTTTTACCTAACACAGTGCAATGCACATGATAGGTGTTCAATAAAGGCTTACCGAATAAACAAATGAATTAAAAGGCAAGAGTTTGAATGCAGGGAAGATTATGGTAAGTGCACATGGTAGTTTTAAATGCAGATAGTTTTCGATTTATGATGGGGTTTTGACCCAATAAATCCACTGTAAGTTGGAAATATCTTAAGTTGAGATCCTATCTCAGACAAAAAAACAAAAAGAGGCTCTACTACAATAGGAGGTGATACCGAGCTTGGTCTTACAAATCTAGTAGAAAGTTGTCAGATGGAGACATGGACAGGCTTCAGGGGCATGTCAGAGAGAAAGAAGAGAATGTGCAAATACACAGTCATGTGTTCTAGAGCCCAGGAGAAGTCCCGCACGGCCAGAGCAGAGGCTGTCCTGGCTGGACAGGTGAAAATGAAGATCCTGGACAGTGAAGGGCCTTGAACTCCAAACACGGGAAGGTCAAGTGTTGGGGTAGGATTCACAAGAGGAACCCTAATGTTTCTAGTCACAATATTCTGTAATATTCCATCACTAGTTCAGGAGGGCAGGATAAATAAATAAATATCATATATATAGACTGTTGTGTTTGCCGATTTTAAATTAGAAAGCTCTTTGGGTTACAGAGAGCAGAGTAATGCAGTAACTTAAAATAATATGGAATCACAGGAGGGCTGGGATAGTGCCCTGAAAAACATTGTCTATAACACCAGGTAAGAATCATCTGTTAAGGTGAGAGGCCCAGAGTACATAAAAAGGGTGCCATGTCGGCTACAAGTAGATGGAGAGGAAGTAGGACCTCCACCCTGAGTGGAAGACCTGATAGCCACAAATTATCAGCCAAACCTCTGGATATCCTTCTCCGGATCTCAATTACTCCTAGCTAAAGAGACAAAAGTATTCAGCAGCTTGGTGGATGGCTTCTACCTTCCCCACCTTACGGGGACTGGTCCTGCTCTCCAAGATTCTACTCTCAAGGCCAGAGTTGCTCAAACCTGCCTGGCTGTCCTTTTGTCCTCCCCCCACCCCCCCTGCTCTCATCCTCTTGGTCAAAAGGGATAAGAAGAGAAAAGCTCATGAAGGCTCTGCTCAGATAAGCCCTTACTCCCCCTTTGTTCTCTACTCTTCCTAACTAGCCTCAGGATAAAGCTGTCTTCTACCAAGTAAAGTCAAAGAACCTTGATGTGAGCTTTGGAATCCAAACCCAGTGCAAGCTCTTTCAGATCATGGATCCCATAGGATCATGCCTCTACCACCTACCTCACAGTAGATCGTCAATGAATGTTTAAAGGTTTGAATTTTAAGAGAGTGAGTTGTGAGGTACTGGTGCTTATAGGCGTGGCCAACACTTTGAAATACTTCTCCGTGCAGGTAAGGTGAGAGCCAGGACTGTCTCAAAGAACTACCAGCATTAAGAGAAGAGTTTCTAAGGCCAAGGAGACCTAAATGTGTGTGTATACAGAGAAGGGGGGGAGATACTGAGAGTTAAGAAAGAAGTCTAGGAATATTTGACTAATGTATTTAGTGATGTTGACTTAATACCTGTATTCATTTAGAATACACATTTATAAGCATCCATTGAAGATTTATAACATATACATACATGTATATATGCATATATATGTGTGATATACATCCTACTATGCTACCTGATTAATTCACACTGTATGCTTGTATCAAAACATCACATGCACCTGCTAAAGATATACAACTATTTAATATTACATATCCATAATACTTAAAAATTTTTTAAAAATTCCGATAATGCAAACCATTTAAAAGAAACATAAATTAGAACTGTACATATTAAAACTTAAAGAATTTGGCCAAAATTGTACCCAGAAACAAATTCAAAATTTTAAAAGTTTTCATTGTTATTCAAGAAAGATTGAAAAAAGAAAAACTAATCATTTGACTTCACAAGATATAAAATGATCATAAGATGGCTAAAATAAAGAGAAAGAAGAAAATAATAGAGGTAAAATTTCCAAAATAATAAGTTAGGGATTGGCCAACAATTTTAAGAGCTTTACATTTGAGAAAAAAAAAAATAAGCCAAACAGACCATGTCTGAAAAATTAATTGAAGAAAAACAATAGAAATAACACAGATTTAGAAATGGTAGAGTATGCAACAAGTAGTATGATGGGAAATTTAAATAGATTAACATAAGCTTGCATATGTAATTCTTGTACTATGTTCAGCTCTATGCTAATTTCAGAATCTGGACATTTTCTGAGAAATATTATATAAATTTCCAAAATTAAAAAGAGAAATAGTAAAATGTACTAAAGCAATAACAATAAAATAAACTGAAAAAAAAATCGAAGAACTACGTCCCCCAAAAGACTCCAGAACCAGATCATTTTACTAGAAGATTTTTTTTTCAAATTCTCAAAAAATGAAAATTCACATCCTCTATAATTTATTCTCGGGCATGTAAAAAATGGAAATTCCTCCATTTATTCTGTAATTCTTCCCTTCACTTTCTTTTGTTCTATCATTTATTTATTTTATTGGTCTTTTACACTCGGTTAACCCCATATTCTGTCAGACTCGTTGCCTGACCAAAATGGTTTAAAAAATATTTTTTCTTCTGGGAAGCTTTAATAGGCTACAAAACACGTTTATAGGTAGGAAATAAGCAGAAAGATGTTTTTCTTATCCTCTTCAGAATCCAAAATGTCAATAATAAATATGTATACCGTGGGTGACCTATATTCTGCTTTTTTAACAGAGACAAATGATTTGTGATTACCATTGTGCTTTTTGTATTTTAACTTTAACATATGATTTTGGGGGGCTTAGTTTAGTTTATTTAATATCCTTCCCCCTTAAAATCTCTGCTAATACCCCTAAAGGTCTAGGTTAAAACCTTGACTTTCTAATTCTTACATTTGCAATAACACCATACTCATAAGTGTTGTTCCTTGCCAATTTTTTTTCTCAAATACTGACTATTTAATATTCAGGATCAACTCCTCTGTAAATAAGCCAGAGTTATGAACAAGTGAAGAAAACTGCTTGACTACAGGAAGAAGTTTGCCACCACCATTGGCACACCTGCTGGAAACTTGAACACTGTGGAAACCCAGGAAATAATTCCAATCTGCAGAACTGTTCACCAAGTTCAAGGGCAAAACTAGTAAAAGGAAAATTTTGCTAGTTTCCTGTTGTGCCTCTTCCTTGGAGGTAGGGAGGAAGAGCGTTTCTCTATCTGTCCACAAAGATTTGAATCCTTCCAAAAAGGTAAGGACACAGTTTTGCTGAATGCATTCATAGTTCATTCAATGTAACCCAAATCATTTATCTTTAGACACTTTAGCACCTGGAACAACAATAGGTGTTCTCTCCCTTCTGCCTCCTTTGAATTTTGTTCTTACCATGGAACCAATTGCATTAACATTAACACATAGACACACACACACGTGTGTATACGTGTGCTCGCACATGCGTGCACGCACTCTAGATGCTTGATGGAAGGCGTGAGCCAACTTTTCGTTCCTCCAGGCCTGGCACAGTACCTACCACATAATTTATGCTTAATAAACGTTATCTGAAACTAAATCAAATCACATCGAATTGAATATAACTAAAATAAAAGGATAAAGAAAAAGCTATGAAAGCAACAGAGAAAAGCAGTTTCTAATTCTGCCTGGGGGAATTAGGAAAAGATGAAACAAAAATAACAAAAAATGTGTTTTGAGTTATAAGAACCATTTTCAGAATACAATTTAATTGCATGGAGCAAACATGTATTTAATCGTAATAATAAATATTTACACATTTTTACACAGCATTTTAATCTTAAAACCCTTCCAGGCACTAAATAATTGAATTTTCTAGATTACGTTCTTTCAAAATCATCCACGTTGATTTAATGTTCCCAACAGAGTAGTTAAATGGAAATACAAACAAATTAAAATAGAGACAACACAAAGCTCAAGACTCCTCCTCCACGTTATTCCGACCACCCACTGCCCAGGAGGTTGTACCATAAGGATACGGATGGCCCCAATTCTGTCTCTGACAAATGGGAACCACCAGTGTCAATGTGGACACCGGCATCCTTTTACCATGTGCACACTGGAGACAACCTAACAAGACATTCAGATCCTCTACACCCTAAAGTAAAAAATACCAGTATTCAAAGCTTGATACTGGCAATTCTTTCCTACTCACTTTTATAGTCTCTTCTTTCCTAGTAAAGAAAAGAACTTCTAGGAATAATGTTTGTCGCTGAAGAACCCTCTGATCACATGAAGTGAAGATTCTACACTGGAACCCTAACTCTAACCCTAATCCTAAACCTGTGCTGTGTACCTATGTACCTGTCAAAAGATGTTCAATGGGACTTTTCTTGTTGTCCTATATTTTGAGTACAGCCCCAGTGCTGACAGCAATCAGAGAAAAATCCCTCAAGTCCACCTCCAGCTTATTTAAGAAAGGCTGGAAATGGGAAAAAGTAATTGGAGAAAGTTATCAAGCGGCAATGCAAGAGCTTCCTCCCACCCTGATCAGAAGTGGGAGGCCCCAAAAGACCCCCTCCCAAAGGCAGGGTGTCTTCAAGAAAACAGAGTGAAGGAAGAAGAGCGAAGGAACTGGCTCTTTCTGCTGCGTCTCTAAGCCAAGGTGAGGCCAGAGGTATGGAAGGAAGAAGCTCTGGATGGAATGGGAGACTGAAGTTTTGATTTAAACTCGAGGAGACATTTTAACTCCTGAAAGTGAGTCACAACTACCAAAATCAGATTATTCCTATAACTGACAGTCATTCAAAAGCAATGAGACCTGCCCAAGGTGCTGTCACGGATCAGGGAACAAAGATCTGACAAAGCCATGAAGGAAAAATAAGTAACTACATGGTCCGCTTGTTTCCACAGAGCTTATCCCATTTAATAAACTATTTACATTTCCTTAAAATATAGTCTCATTTGCCCTAATGTGGCCAAAATAAATATGCTGCTATGTAGGCTATTCTGTTAGCCGTCTTAATGACTGAATTGGCTTAACCACATGGTAATCCGAGTAATTGTGCAAAAATGAGCCATAATTACTGCTGAAAAGTCTAAACAGCCACACACAGACTGACTGAATGGCCACGTATACCTGCAGCATTAAACCTGTCTCCCTTCTTTTTCATAATACAATGCCCAATAAAACTGAATAATGACATGTAGTTCCTGCTGTCATTAACCTGACAGACATTATAACTTGTCTGGATTATCAAAACCTGGTGGATGTTCTGTGTCATTGTTGTTTTAAACAAATACTTTCAGTTTTCCACTCAGAAACAGCCTAAGGGACTAACCTCAAAGATTAATAAGGACAAAGTTTAACTGGAGAAACAAATTGCAGCCAACACTTCAAATGTCCCAACCTTAAATTATTTTTTGAAGGGACAAGCTGCTTAAGTGATGTATTCCGATCCCTCAGGTGATTGTGGAAATGGCCTCTTGATTTTGACTCACTGAGACCTCCTGATTCATTCATCACCTGCAAGGAACCTGGAAGCCAGAAGCCGTTTCTTTCACTATCAACTGCTTTCATTTTCACCTGTTGGAAGGGTCTGTAATCCTAACCAAAAGAAAAAAACAAACTGATCAGGAGATGGCTAAACAAATTAATAAAATGGAAGTATTTTGTAATTGTATGATAATGACCATATTTACAATAAGAGTTTACAATCCCTAGTTACTTCATAAAGCACTAGTATTCTAGAGGCAAGATTATCTATTCACAGAGCTTCTGCCCATCTCATGTATGACGATTCTATTATGGGTAAACTGGAGATAAAATGGGAGTTGTAATATGATTATAGGTCAGTGGTTTTTGAATTGTTAATGTACAAAAGACCCCAGAGGCATATGCTGAATATATAGTCCGTGAAAGACACAATTAAATAAACAAAAAGCAATTTACAAGCTGGAAAACATTTTCAGTTCTCATGGAGCAGTATTACACACGTCCTCTAGCATCCGACTCAACGGGGCTGAGCTGATGCCACAGAAAATAGGCAGGGAAATTAATTTCACTTCATAGGCCCAGAGCCTGAAAGGAAATGGCTTGTGGGAAAGGATTTCAAAATGGAAAACATGAACCACAGGACCAGACACAGGATTCTTGAGGGCATAGAAGCTCCTTAGAAAGTGATTCATCCTAGTGATATTATAATGAAGATGAGATATATTTATTTTATGTGTGTGTTTATACATTTGCTATACCTAGTCCACTTCCAAAAAGGATTCATGCTGAATAAGAAAATCCCAGGGGAGAGGGGGAATATTTTCAGTCTGCATGGAGTAGTGTTTTTTGTGTTGTTTTGTTTTGTTTCAGAATATTGTGGGGGTACAAACGTTTGGGTATATTTCCTTTGCCCCACCTGAGTCAGAGCTACAAGCATGTCCATCCCCCAGGCAGAGCACACCGCACCCATTAGGTGTGAATATACCCATCCCCTCTTCCCCCCTCCCGCCTGCCCGACACCCAATGAATGTTACTACCATATGTGCACATAAATGTTGATCAATTAGTACCAATTTGAATGTATTTGAAAATCTGTCGTATTTGTGCTAGACCTGTGGCCATGTGAGGTGTCTGACATACAGCTTTCCTTCTGCAGTTCAAGGATGGCCTTGGCAATGGTAACCAACCTACCCTGCCCTATAGTTGCTCATCTAGTCCATCAGTTTCTTACCCTGAAATGTCCAACTGGCAGTAGCAATCCAGGGAGAAAGATGGCCCCCATCAGCACATGCACTGTGAAGACCCCCAGAAGAAACACACACACCTCTTCCTGGCACCAGCCTAGATGTGATGCGGTGCAAAACTTATCAGAAATTAACATTATAGACTCTCAGAATCTCTGATTTTCCAATACCAAGTGGGTATCCAACAATCCAATTCAATTCTGACACTAACTACCCAGGGTTAACATCAGACTCCACAGATTTAGAGGTTCAGTCCCTAAAGCCAGCCCTCACCTCAAACGCCAGTCACAAATGGGATGTCAGGGCTACCGGCACTTCTTTCTGATGTGGCTACAGATGTGCGGGGTTGTCATGTGGCTCCCCCTTTCAATAATTTGCTAGAACAACTCACAGAACTCAGGGAAATGCTACACTCACTGATAACAGCTTATTATAAAGGTTACAAATGAACAGCCAGATGAAGAGGTACGTAAGGTGAGGTCTGAAAGGGTCCCCCACCGGAGCCTCTATCCCCATGCAGTTGGGAGGCACCATCGTCCCTGCATGGGGATGTGTTTGCCCACTTGGAAGCTCCTAGAACTCCACTGTTTAGGTGTTTTAATGGAGGTTTCATTAAGTAGGTGTGATTAATTCATTCATTGGCCATTGGTGATTGAATTCAATTTCCAGCCCCTTTCCTCTCCTGGATGTAGAGGAATGAAGCTGAAAGTTCCAACCTTCTAATGGAAGCTTGGTCTTTCTGGCCACCAGTCCTCGTCCTGAAGCTATCTAGGGACCTGCCAGGGGTTGCCTCATTAGCATAAACTCAGATATGGTTGAAAGACACTAACAATGAATAACCAAAGATGTTCCTGGCACCTCTATCACTCAGGAAAGTCCAAGAGTTTTAGGAGCTTTGTGCCAGGAAGCTGGGGCAAAGACCAAACATATATTTCTTACTGTACCGCACAGGTTCATCTAGCACTACACCTAAAGGGGCTGTAACATCATCTAATCCCAACCAACTACCCCACAGTAAGGTACAATGAGGCCCATTTTCTTTTTACCTCCACAAACCCTCCCAGCACATATAGTGGCAATTCAATTGTGTTCCTTAAACATTTCCTAAGCCAATTATGAGTACTGACACCACCAGGGGTAGGAGGGCAAAACCTGGAGCTAGCTAATCCCAGTGGCTAACATTTACACAGTGCATTACAGAGCACATCTCTGCCTTATCTCATTCCATCTTGCTAACTATCCTATGAAGTTGGACCCATTTTACAGATGAGAAACCTGAGCCTTAGAGCAGTTAAGGAAGGCCAAGACTATGTGCTGGTAACTAGCCATGGAAATAGCATTTGAACTCAGGTCTAGGTTCAGGGTGTGAGCTCTTCACCCTGCACCATTCTACCTTCCAGCTATCACACAGGAGTAGACTCCTGTGGAATGAACCACTGATTTAAGATTAAAACAACCTACAACAATCACAAATAATATGAGAGTCAAGCGTGTTGTAAAAAGTTATGTCCCTTATATTATGATCCTCGGAGTAATATCTTTGATTACCGTGAGTGAGCATTTTCAGTTATCAGACACATAACCGCATACAACCACCAAAAAAACTAATATAAATAAACAAATTTTTAAAAAATAAAGTTTCGCTTGAAACAAAACCTCATTAATTCAGATGCCACTAATTTATAATCAGTGTTAAATTAATAAAAACCATGTTGGATTTTACCTTTCCAAACCCTTTCCTAATAAATCAAGAAATTAATTACACAGTTGTGAGATTTATTCATTATTTGGTTCCAAAGCATTTTATTATTCTCAATTAAAATCAGGCATTTCAATTTTGATTATTATAATTATGTTAAGCCATACTTGCAAAACTTAATAGAAAGGCAAAATATAGTTCTTACTATATGTATTATAGCATATAGTTATAGTTATACAGCAAAGGGTTTTGATTTGGTTATTTTTCAAAATTTACAGAATCAATTTGGTATGAGTTTATGTTGTTTAATGCCTATATAACAGAAAAATCTACACTTTTGTGGTGTACTCAATATAATCCTTACAAAGAATGCAATTCTCGTGGTTATTTCCTAGGTAGTGACATTATTCATAATAAAAATTGCAACTTCTAAGACTCCAACAGCATTGAGATCTAAAAGTTATTTAACAACAAAGCTCTAGGGAGACCCTAAGGGCTCCTGTAGGCTATAAGATATGTTTAATTGCTTTATAAGTATGAAACAAATATTTTTCTTTATGGAGATTTGCTAGACTAAAATATTTTTTCTTTATTTAAGGTTCACATGAGATGTGAATCTCTAGGTCCATTTTTAGCCAATCAATCACATGGACATCAATGGCCCCACCAGAAGGGTTGGCCTTCGAAAGACTTGAGATGAATGCAAACACATTGTGAGTCCCCTATGTGCGTTTTCCAGCTAAAAATAAAAAAGCTGTGTGTTTTATCCTGGCTCTTAATAGTGTTTGAAAATTGCCAATAGTAGTGATTGAAATGAAGCTGAACCCTATAGCAATCTGCTAAAATGGAGGCAGGTTTTGTAAAACTAGAAATTAATTTTAACGTCAGTGATTCTGGAATGAAAGCAAAAAAGAACAAATTTCAGTGTGAAAAGGCCCCCACCATTTGAAGGCTGCTGTCAGGGAGCTGTTTCCCAGACACAGAGCAGCTGAGTACAGCAAGCAGACACTCTGCCTGATCTCAGGCCCCAATTACAGAGAAACCTCATGAATTCAGGTTTGGCAAATACAGAATTTGAGATACTTCATGAAACCATCACCTGTTAAGGCTGGAGGGATCTGAGCAAGCACGTTATCTAATCTCCTCATTTCACAGATGGTACAGATGAGGAAACTGAGGGCCAAAGTGGTGCAAAGACTTGTCTAAGGTCACAGGTTAGGTTCCTGGAGAGAACATTCTCCTCCCTGCCACCACCCCAAACTATGTCCATGGTCACTGCTGTGGGCTGAATTGTGTCCCCCCAAAAATATGTCTGAGTTCTAACCCCTGGTATGCGTGACTGCGACCTTATTTGGAAAATAGGGAACTAAATCAAGGTAAGATGAGGTAGGTTATGCTGCGCGGCGTGGGCCCTAATGTTTTTATAAGAGGAGGGAAATTTAGACACAGACACACAGGGGACAGAAGCCCATGTGACGACAGAGGCCAAGATCAGAGTGATGCAGCTGCAAGCCGCCCATGGTGGACGACCACCAGAAGCTGGAAGAGACAAGGAAGCCTCCTCCCCTCCCCTGCAGCCTTCAGAGGGAGCCCTGCCAGCACCCTGATTTCAGACTCTGGTCTCCAGAACTGCAAGAGAATAATTTCTGCTGTTTAAGCCACCCAGTTTGTGGTAATTCATTACCACAGCCCTTGGAAACTAATACAGTGACATTCACATATAACAGCACCAAACCCATTCTGTTCAAAGACAGTTTACAGGGACATAAATCTCCAGTGAAGATGCACAGCTAACCGCAGGCACATACCACAAAAAGCATGTTTATTAAGCATTTGCCATGTTCTCAGATGTCATGCCTTACCTCATGTAATCCTCATAACAACACACTGATGTATAATTCTCCCCATTTTAAGGATAAAGAAATAAAATTTGGAAGAAATGCAAGGAACTTTTGTAGAGCCAATAAACTAGGATACGCTGAAGCTGGGAATCGAATCTGGGAATGTGCACCCCAAACTCACCCTCTTAGCACTAGCTCGGGCCGGCTGCACGTGGTGGTTGGCTTGCACACTGAGTGCACTTGAGTCGTGCAGCACAGCAGGCCTGTCCTGGATGATGGGAATGCAGTGACTGCCAACAAGTTGACTAAGAGAAATTGTCAGACGTGTCAGAGTCATTTAATACGCCACTAAAATGTCAGCTAGCAATCTGTATTAGTCTGTTTTCTGTTGCTTATAACAGAATACCTGAAACTGGATAATTTTATAAAGGAACCAAATTTATTTCTTACAATTCTGGAGGCAAGGTCAAGGGGGTGCATCTGGCAAGGGCCTTCTTGCTGGTGGAGATTCTCTGCAGGGTCCTGGGGCGGCACAGGGCATCACCTGGCAAGGAGGCTGAGCGTGCTGCTCAGGTCTCTCTTCCTCTTCTTAGAAAGCCACCAGACTCATGCTAACCCATTAATCCATTAACCCATTAATCCATAAATAAATTAATCCATTCACTGCCCTCATGACCCAATCACTTCTTAAAGGCCCCACCTCTCACTACTGCCAAATTGGGGATTAAGTTTCAACATGAGTTTCAGAGGCGACAAACATTCCAACCGTAGCACAGTCTGAATATAATAGTTCCCCTTCCTACTAAGTATTCCTCTACAGCCATCCTTTCATGTTCATTCATTCTCTCTTACAATAAACACACACCACATGCCTTCATATACCAGCCGCTCCCTGGGGGTTTCAGGGGCCACTCAAAGAATAAAACAGTAATGTTGCCCTGACACAGCTTACAGTGAAGTTGCGGTTGAAGAAGTTAAAAAGACTGTACTTCTTTGCTGAAAAAGAGTCAGAAAACTTCCCTGTAGTTGCAGACTCTAGTCCTTTAATTTAGGATTTAGGATTTTTCTCTAAGTATTAAAAATGTAGTTCAGAAGGCCCAGGTGCCAGCGGCGCACTAATTGAACCCTTTGAATTTCTCCTCACTCACCCAAAGGCATGGAGAAAGAAAGTGCAGAAACAGGAGACTCAAACAGAAAAGCACATTTCCCAAATATGCTCCAAGGAAGAGAAAATGAATTTGGTTTAATGTTCTTCACAAGCAGATTTTGGGGGCAAATAAGCAGAGTTTCCACAGGCACCAAAGGCATGAAAACAACAAAAGCAAAGCTACAGGAAACATGAAAGTTCATGGAATACACAGAGAGCTGAGAGGTTAGTGCAGCCAAAGCACAGTATGTGTGTGTGTGTGTGTGTGTGTGTGTGTGTTTGTGTGTGTATTCACAGACGTGCATAGATATGTACACATACATGGGAACGTAGGGAGGAGTGTTGGTTGCTGACACTGGAAAGGTAGATGGGAGAGCTGATCTCAGGTTTTTACCAAAAAGGCACACAGGCAGGACGTAGGGCTCGGGAAGGAGCGGCTGGCAAAGCACGGCCGGGGAGGAAGCTCTCATACATGAAGTGGTCGTGCATTTTCAACACCCCTATCCCTGGGTAAGGAGAGTAAGCTTTTTCTATCTTAATTTCAGTTTTAATAAAGATGCTTTCAATTAACATTAAAGCCTTATTTTTAACCCCAGGTTCTTTCTCCTCTCCTGCTGTGGTCATCACTAATAGCCTGGCCTGAACTTAGAGAAGCTTCGGAACTTTCACTACCAAAAATTTATTTTTGAATTTTTTAAAATCCTCCAACTAGAGCAGTCTTATTGAGTTCTGTATGAAATTAATATCCCTGTGAATTTTTTTATAGAAAAAGAATTTTCTCCCTTTACATATCATTGTTACACACTTCCACAGAGACCTGACCTGCCCATTCCAAAGATTACCTCTAGACTAGGGGTTGGCAAATTTTTCTATTAATATAAAGGGCCAGGTAGTAAATATTTTAGGCTTTGCAGGCCATACAGTCTCTGTCATACCAGCTCTGCACTTGTAACATGAAAGCAGCCACAGATAATATGTAAACAAATGAGCATGGCTACGTTTTAATAAAACTTTATTAACAAAGCAAGACAGGAGCAGATATGACCCATAAGCTATAGTTTGCTGACTCCTCCTCTAGTCTAGACCAACATAACCTCATCCCTTTGCAATCAGGGAATGTTTAATCCATTTTGTAACTGGTCAATTTTAATTTTGTCTTACTGTTCACTTTTCTCCTTAAGCTAATTAATATTCAGTTAGTTTTGTCATATGTATTTATATGACCATCAACGGTCTTACATCCCTGGAGCAGCATTATATATATTAGAAACCATTCAAAGAAATAGTCTTATCATTTTAATTGTTATTAATAAGACGAGTCCCTTTAGTTTATAAAATTCTTTGTAGAAAATGTGGGTACGCATCCAAAATTATCTCCTCCAGCCCACCCTGGGGGCACAAGGAAATGAAGACAGAGAAACAGAGAGATAGCAGAGGATTCCTTCAGCCTTGGCTTTGTATTTTGATTGTATTAAAAGCATGACTGGGAATGTTCTCTGCACTGTTAAGCTGGAGGGTCACACATCTCATTACTTCACTCTACGGTATATTCCTAATCAGATACACAAAGAGTACAGTTACCACACAGATGTTAGAAGCAGGAGGGTTCATGACTCAGAATCTCAGAATTAAAAAGTACCTCAGATAGAAGTAGGTCCCGATTATATGTGAGTCCCTTTAAGCAAAAGAAACAGAGAGGGCACAGGCACATTATGAATGCAAAATTAGGCAGAAAAATATAACATATATTTACTTCTAATGAGAAGAGAAATTTCAACAAATTTTTAAAACCTGAGAAACAGTACAACCATTTTCTTTCAGGTTCCATTTTTGTTTTTTGTTGTTTTTTTTTTGAGACAGAGTCTCACTCTCTTGCCCGGGCTAGAGTGCTGTGGCATCAGCCTAGCTCACAGCAACCTCAAACTCCTGGGCTCAAGCGATCCACCTGCCTGAGCCTCCTGAGTAGCTGGGACTACAGGCATGCACCACCATGCCTGGCTACTTTTTTCTATATATTTTTAGTTGTCCAGCTAATTTCTTTCTCTATTTTTAGTAGAGACGGGGTCTTGCTCTTGCTCAGGCTGGTCTTGAACTCCTGAGCTCAAACGATCCTCCTGCCTCGGCCTCCCAGAGTGCTAGGATTACAGGTGTGAACCACCATGCCCAGACCAGGTTCCATTTTTGGTTTCCACTAAGATACTTCCTTCCTGTCACATTAAAGTTTTTGGTTGGTTCATAATTATGAAAAAAAATTAAAAATTAATCAAAAATTAAAGAACACACAAAAGTAATTAGAATACTTTTATAATTGCTGGTAATATATTGTATAGAGCAACATAATCATGTTATCAAATTACTCTTCGTGTATGAGTTTTGTCACCGGAACTTCTTTTTTGATATTGTCACTTGTTTTTTCAGGCTATTGTGCTATGTTGGTGGCAATTTTGCATGCTCTGCATGCTGTTTCATCTGGAACCACTATGCTTTGTCAGGGCAACATGTGTCAGATATGCTAAAATTCAATCTGCTATGTCAGGATGCATAAAAACATGCAACTTCACCAAGAGTTGTTTTCATTTCCAGCACTGCTACGTGTGTAACTACAAACTCCAGAATTCTGATAAATTTTGTTTCAAAAGATTCACAGAATAAAACTAAGTTGAAGTGGAAATAGACAATGATCTTAATCAATTGTGGTTCGAAGATCTGCAACTTTACAGAAATGCATGAACGTGTAAACACATTGCTAGCTAGGGACTTAAAGGGGTCCTGTGCAAGAGGAGGACCTGAAAATCCTGGCTTTGTTAGCTTCACAGTAAACCCACCTTTGATCTTAGAATTCATTTATTAGTAGTTTATGCCCCATATCAACCACACATCCCTGGTGGTTAACCTTCCTCTGTACAAACACCCCCCATGACACAGTTTACCTCCCAAGGTAACCCATTCCATTTGTAGGGTTCTTGAGTTATTATAGAATTCTTCCTCATGCTAAACCAAAACCCACCATAACTATTATATGGTGGTCCTAAGTCTCCCCTTTGAATGATAAATCTAATCACTCTTCCACACGACAGTCATCCAAACATTTCAAGACAGTGATCATGCCATCCACTGTCTTAATTTGGGTTCCCTAGAAAGCAGACCCTAGCTCAAGGATTATTTGAGAGGTGGCTCTAGGAAACACAGTAATGGAGTAGGAAATTGAGAGACAAGAGAAGACAGCCAATAAAGTGTGCCTGGTCAACCCAGTTACTGCTGTGGGCAACTAGAATGCAATCCTACTATTGAGAAACTCTGAGAAGCTGGAGTTGAACACGTGCCTCCGACTGGGGATGTACACAACAACTCTCATCGGTTATTAGTGGAGAGATGCTCTTAAAAAGTATTAATATGCACTGGCAGGTCGGGCTCCAGCTCCTAGAGAAAGTCCACAAAGAGAGGCAGAGGCTGACAGCTGGAAGTCAGCCAGCCTGCACTGCAGTCGTAAGGCCCGAAAGGACATGGGCAGCACATTCTCTGTGTCAAACTGCCCCGAGGTCTTCGGGGGTTCTGCACGCGGCACAGCCACAGGGCTCCTCCAGCCTCACCCTTCAGATGGCCTTGCCTTTGTCTGGCTTGTTTTGCTAAGCGCTGAACATGATACTCCATGCATGGCCGTGCCTTCCCAATCCTCAAATTTCTGGTCCCAGAAAGTACATGAACAACACAGAATAGGCACCGTCATTCATAGAGGGTAGCAGAAAACATAATCGGGTTCAGCCTTGAAAGCAGCCAAGAGAATTTAAGCAAATGGACTGGGTGTGGTGTGGTTCTGATACACTTTTGCTCCTGGATGGCTTTTGCTAGAACCATGCCCCAGTATACCAACCAAAAAAAAAGCCAGTCTCTTTAAAAATGCCAGACACATTCACTCTTTTCTAGTCACCTATAGCCTAAAAGGAGGTTCTTTAGTATTCTATTATATAAGCAAAGGGATAGCAGCCTAAGGTTAAATTACAGAGAATAAATGAACAATTGTTCTTGTTAGACAATCAAAAATAGTCAGCTTTTTGCCAGGAAGTGATAGAATTGTTCTTGTGATTCATTACTGTAGTAGTTTTAAAATATGTCCACAAATTCTTTGCTACTCCTGCCTTTCAAAGGTGGAGTTTGATCCTCTCCCCTTGAGTATGAGTTGGCCTTGGACAGAGGTGACCCTGTGAGACTCTGAGGTAGGTCATAAAAGGCACGGTGGCTTCCTCCTTGCTCACTCTCTCAAATCACTCTCTTTTAGGAAACTGGCTGCCAAGTTGTGAGACACCCCAAAAGCCCCATGGAGAAGTCCACATGGCAAGAAACTGAGGCCTCCAGCCAAGAGCAATGTGAGCAAGTCATCTTGAAAACAGGTCCTCCTGTCCCAGTCAAGCCTTCAGATGACTGCAGCCCTGCCTGACATATCTCTATGGCAACCTCCTGAGAGACCTTGAGCCAGAACCACCAGCTAAGCCACACCTGGATTTCTGACCCTGAGAAACTGTGTGAGATAACAGATGCTTGGGCTTTTTTTTTTTTTTTTTTTTTTTTTTAGCTGCTACATGTTGTGGTAATTCACCTCACAGTGGTAGACAACTAATACATTGAGAATGCCCACATGGCCATTTGGACTTGTGAGATCATCAAAAATTGTTAGCTTTATACCTGAAAGTGGAAGAATTCTTTCTTTTGATTCTTTGTCCCCATACCTGTGTTTTCCTCGTGTTCTTAATGAAATTCTAAATTGTTTATCAATAACGTTCCATCACCATTTCTTGAATTACACATGTTTTACCTAACTCACCTCACCCCAAATCTCACCAATGTAAACGCCTCTACGTCTGCTCATAGCTGCACTACCAGGCCCTAAATCCCAACAGTGGATGGCTCTGCCACCTTGCTCTAAGAGCTACAGAATAAATCCTTCACTTGGAATGGGAGGTGGAGGCGATGGCAGCAGGGATAGGCTTTATTTGGATGTGTTTTCATTAATTACTTTTTTGAGTTTTCTTTTCCAGCCCCTTTCCCAAAGGATCTTATAATAACAACAAGTGAAACCTACCTGATTTAGCTGTAGCCCATGGAAATGCCTTTCTGTCTTTGGGGCTTTGTAAGCAAAGCAGTCAAGAACAGCCCCAGCCGACTCCATTGACTCTGGCCAATTAGTGTTTCAACAGAGAAGTATTTCTGACGTAAGGCAAGGGTTCTTTGCGCCTTCCAGACTGCTGTGGTAAGTCATAAAACAGTGAATTAGGGCTGGGTGGAGAACTAGCCTTTGCTCCTTGATCCTGCTTTACTGACAACAGCCGATAGGCTTCTGCTTGTGGTGAAATGAACTTGCGTTGTTTTCTTTTATCCCCAAACAACAGAAACAGCTGCAGTTGCAAGTTATTGCTTGCCAGAACTTATTTCTCTCCTACCTGGTCAAACATCTATGAGCTGTGAAAAAGCTGATGGAAGGGAAAGGATACTTTGCTGTCCTCAAATTATAGGTGACTAAAAGAATTGAATTCATACTGACACCAGGAGAGAATCAAGGATATTTTTTCCTGCAGTTATGTCAGAACTACAGAGTGAAATAGAACACTGGTGGTGGGCGTAAATAGATGTGCTCCATGTTCCTAAACATTTTTTTTCTGCATTATTTGGAACATCCATGTAGATTAGAATGTGGCCCATCATAGTTATTGCACTGCAATCATCCTTCAAAAACAAATGCATGTTTTACCTGGTAATAAAAATTCTCAGAGTGAGCTAGTGAGTCCCTGAGCATCTCAGCTGGTGGATTTGCACCTTTGATGCTGGCCACTCAGCCACCCAAAAGTCGATAAATCATCTGAAGGCTTCCAAACGTCCAGCTGCCCCCACCCCAGTGCCTAGTTTGACCTTCTTCCATTTGGATGCTAATCTGTGGGTCTTTCTTGCCTTCCCAATTCACACTTTTAATTGAGGGCTTTTTTTTTTTTATAAGCCAAGCAAAATTGACACTTTTCCAGAGTTTATTCCCCATCTCTTCCATTGTTTTGTAAACATGAGTTGGGTCCAAGACAATTCAGAATCTTGTGCCAATCCTGAAGTTATTCCAAATTGCTAATCTGGGGGATAAGTATTAGAAAGTCTGGCACACAGTAAGCACTCCATAAATGTTTATGAAACCTGGGTACATATACATGCTTTTATTTTACTGAGGCAATTTCTGTTTTCAATACAGAGTAGAAGCAAGTCGTTCCTGGCATGTGACACACTGACTCAAGATCTCTTTGATAACAGGAACGCTAAACAGAATTGCTAGAAGGGGCAGAGTTCTCCCAGCTTTCTTGATATCATATCCTCTCCCACTCTTAACTGATTTCCTCAAATATCCACAGATATTAGAATAAACATGCTGCAGCCTTAGAGTTATTTATGAGGATATAGAATTCAGTGGTCCAGCTAAGATTTGTCACTCCCTGAGCTACAAAGGCTTTTATAATACACCCTTTGACATGAACTCGGAACTAGCACAATAGCTTGGCTCTGGGGGTTTCCTTTTAATAGAATGAAAGAAAAAGAGGGAGAAGGAAAGAAGAGACAGAAAGAAAGAGTGCACACACACAAGCTCTTTAGCTCCCAAACTCAGCATATTCATATGAGCGTGAAAGAATGAAAAGATGCCAGGTTCAAATAAAACTTTTGAAAATTCCATTCTGGGAGTGGTCTTTTCTCATAAACTGGATCTTTCCCATCTCCTTATTCTGGTGAAGAAATGAGAAAGATTGATGAAAGCACCTTTCTTTCCAAAGTCCTCCCTGTCAGTTCAGAGCAAGGAAAATTAAAACAGCAAACAAATTCATCCATCATGATGTGCTTCTTGTCTCCTCATCTTTCTTCTCCTTCCTAGATTACTCATCTCCCAGTCACCTTGTTTTCACTCCCTGTCTGATGGTGAGAATATTTATAATACTTAATACTTGCTATTAAGTACTTAATATTTGCCATATTCATAGGATCTCAAAGAACTTCATAAATATTGTCTCAAGATATTTCAAAAATAGAATAGGTAAGGAAAGCGAGCTGTGGAAAATCAAAAGGACAACTGCCAGCTCCTAGGAAAAACTTGGGGGTTTCTCTGGACACTGGGGCTCCCTGTGACATCTGACCGTTGGCTGCATGACCCTGGCAGGGGTATCAGTCGGTATAAAGTAGGTTATGCTGGGGTAGCAAACAACCCCAAACCGCAATGGTTTATTTCTCCCCCAAGCCACATCACAGGCTGGCCATGGCTTGGTGCCACAGAAACATTGTCCTCACTCTCAGACCCTAGACCCAGGCTAATGGAGAAGTTTTCTTTGTTGTTTGTTTTTTGTTTTTAAAAGAGACCTTATCTTTCAGAGATTGATACCAAAAAGTTTATGAATTAAATGGCATGATGCCTGTGATTCACTTCACAATAATCTGGGGTTTGGGGCGTGGGATAGAGAAAAAACATAAGATCGGCTTAAGGTAGTGGGTGTTGAAGCAGGGTTATGAATACATGGGGGCTCGTGGTTTACACTGTTCTGATTAATTTTGAAATGTTTGAGATTTTTCATAATAAAAAGTAAAAACAAAAGCAGAATCTTCTCTAAAGAACGTGGTACTGGCCCCAATTTTTCAGAAAAGGCAAGTGAACTCAGAATGACTAAATAATTTGCCCAGGTGCTTGTACATGGTGGAGCCAGAGTTCAAATTCAGATATGTCCCACCACCCAAACCCCTTGCCCCGCAAAGTCAAAAGAGAGGCTTCCTCTGGAGGCTGTTCCTCTGGGCTCATCTGTGAGAAAGGATGATGTTCTTGATTCCCAGAGGCAATCACCAGGAGCAAGGGGGGCCCTTGTACTTGCTGCAACAGCAGCCTCAGCAGCAGACACATCCCTGACTCTTTTTGGATTCCCCTTAAACACCCAAAGGCACCCTGCAGAAAGTACACCAGGATGTATACACACAAATGAAGCCTGTAACCTTGAGCGTGCAGGGATATTTTCAAGCCTTTTTCTTTTCCAATAGTTTTACTGAAATATAACCCTTCAAGTCCAGCCTATGAGCCATGGGAAACAATTCCCAAATGCCATGTCTTGGCTTGGTCCCCTTTCCTTATTTCACAGACTTCCCTCTAAGTTACTTTTCACTACTTGCAAAAACTTAAATCTAATATTAATAATTGACAAAATAAAAAAAAAAACCACAATGCCATCCACTTATTTAGGGCTAGGAATTGCATGAAGTGCTTTAGAAATATTATCCCCTTTAATCCTCAAAATAACCCTTCAGAAGATGAAGATTTGCCAGCTTTGAGGCCGTTCAAAGAGAGAGCTCTGGGAAAGGGATTAAGGTGGTCCCAAGATTTGAATTAATCTTAGCCTCGACAGGGGATTTAGTAGCTTGGACACTAAGAGTCTCGGAATGATTTACAAACTGATTCTTTAGGTATCACTTTGTCTTGTCATCTGTGACTTTTGAGATCATCCTCGAAGAGAAAGACTCCATGAAATATCAGTAATCTGCTCTCTCCAATCTCCTCCCAACAGTGATCAAGCAGCAACCAATAAGTATTTGCTTTTTCTGAACCCAACATTTTTTACTGAGGACTGAGTAGAATGTTTTTTAGCATCTCACAATATGTAAAACTACTTGAGAAAACCAATATATTCAGAGTCTGCAAGCTGTTCCTGAATTTGCATGGAACAGAATTGTGAGGACCTAAAGATGCAACTAAGAAAACATTTTTCTTCCTCTCTCCTAATTCTTCTTGCTGTACCCCAGCCCCCCGCCCCATGCCAGGCCCACCTCATGCTGTTTGTCACTATTTTTCTTCACTTCAACATCAAATTTCCACCTGAACACATCGACTGTAAACATCTCAGCAGCCACAGGGCAGAGTGAGCACTGCTCTCTCCTACAAGAATTTCACCTTCTACACACTAAATTTAGAAAGTTATCAACATCTTGAAAGGGTTAGGGAGTGCTCAGATTCAATTTCCTCGTTATAGTCTTTAAACTGCTTCCCAGTTCTGGTGCATTAAATCCTGGGCCTGGGGGAAAATATTTGCCTCCAATGCGAGTTTCAGAAAGAAATACAGGTTTAGGCTGCAGATTGCTGTTCTGGAGCCCAGGGCTTTTATTCCCCTTTTCTGGACCCCTTAGCCAGGAGGACAGAAACTATGATCTTAAATGGTTTTAATCCTTCTAGCTAGGCATTTTTCATTCCTCATTGGACATCAATGATGACAGCACTAGGTGTCACATTCTTAAGACCCTAATCACCTGTCACTTACATTCCCACTTCAAAATAAAAGGCATGAGCAAATCTTTGTAAAATAACATCTTTTTGTTTGTTCAATGTACAAGTACTATTCTAAATAATTCACTTAACACATATTTATTCCTTTAGGAATTTGGTCCCTATTCCATACAAGTTTATTTCTCTTACCTGTAAATGCCACAATTCCTCCTTTAAAACTCATCTTCTGGCTGGGCACAGTGGCTTATATCTGTAATCCCAGCACTTTGGCAGGCAGAGGCAGGAGGATTGCTTGAGCCCAGGAGTTCAAGACCAGCCTGGGCAACATAGTGAGACCCTGTCTCCACAAAAGAAAAAATAGAAAAATTATGCAAGAGTTGTGGTGCACACCTGTAGCCCCGGCTATCTGGGAGGCTGAGCCAGGAGGATCACTTGAGCCCAGGAATTTGAGGCTGCAGTGAGCTATGATGATGCCACTGCACTCCAGCCTGGGCGACAGAGCAGCACTCTGTCTCAAAATAAAAAACAAAAAACTCATCTTCTCCACCTTTCCTGATTAACCCACCCTCTCCTGACCCTTTCTTTGGTCTACAGGCCTTAAACGAAGAAGTATCATTTTGCCTCAATCACTTCGTATTGAGTTGCTTTTGCATACATTTATCGCTTCTGTTCACAGGTAGTCTTGTTAACTATATTGGAAACTCTCCCAGGGCAGGAGGTGTTTTGCCTATTACTCTTTCCTCTCGTGTAGGGTTTGGCTGTCAGGAGGCATGCAATAAATGCATAGTGACTAGTTAACTCACAGCAACTAATTATTTGGGTAAATGTCAAAAGTATCAAGATTATGGTTTAATAATAATCACCTGCAGTAATGATAATAGTCATAACAGCATTTCTTTAAGTTATTTTCTCTCCTGGCTAACTTCCTCCAGACAATACTTATGAATTTTGCATAAGATTGCTGTTGTCTTCACATTACTGTTTCGTGAGATTTATAATGTTGTAAACCATTTGTCACTGAAAAAACGTGGAAGATAAAAGTAATTTCAGTAATATGTTGAAAACATTATGCTGTTGAAATGCTGGCACAAATATCCTATAAAGTGAGGAGAGACATGTTTCAGAAATATTCTAAGCTGGCAACAAGACTTGATATAGAAAGAAGTACCATCAGGCCTGTACAAGGAAAGCATCTAAGTTGTAACGAGCTAATTTTCTTGGGCCCCAGTTGAAGGTTAAGCGGGGCACAGACAGGACAGATGCCTCCTGGCCTCTGCCTCTCAGATTCTCTGGGAATACTGGGTTGATGATTAGTCACCAGCAAAGAATACCTCCTGCTCAACCAGCCTTTTGGTATGTAATTATCTCTTAGAGCAAGTGAGATGCATTTAATTCCAGGCGTAGGAATTTAGGATGGTGGAGGGGAACATGGCACTACTACCAGTGCCCCACCACAGCAGAAACATGGTCTATTCATTCATTCATTCAACACAGGCACATGTCACACCCATCAGTATCTCACAGTCTAGTGGCAGAGATGGCCATAAACACATCACAGTGTCATGGAACATGCACCAAAATAGAGGTGTTAGAAAAATAATTCTATTGGTGGCAACTCCGGCCTCAGCCTAGGCCATACTCCCTAAATCAAGCTTGTAAACTTCAAAGATGCTCTAGCAAAAAAAAAAAAAAAAAAAAAAAAAGTTAATAAATAAAATAAATTTTAAAAATAAAAAAATTTATTTCTCAAATAAATTGGAGACTTATTTCCCTATCCCACCCCCTAAAAAAACTAGAGATAAAATCCTGTAAATACAGCATTGCCCAAAATATATTCTATGGACCAATAATTCTGCAGTATGATAATGGCGGTTATAGGAAGGAAGGAATGAAAGAAGAAGGAAGGAAGGGAGGGAAGGAGGCAGGAGGAAGGAAGGAAGGAAGAAAATCCCTGGTCACTGAAGTCTGGAAACTGCTGATTTAATTAGTGCAGGATTTCTTAGATCCCTTAAAATGTTAACATGCGTTATGAATCACTAGGATAGGAACAGCATGCAATATCTCCCAGAGTTAGCTAAATGCAGATTTTTTTTTCAACAGACATTTATGTCCTTGTACATACTCTGAGAAATATTGCTCTAGAGTTTTCCCCAACATCATTCCTTTCCATATCCTTTTCTGGGAGGAAGACATCAGGCTTAATATAAACATGTTATAGAGTAGATAATCAAAATATGTTTGTTAATCTCAATGATCAAATACTAAGGTCTCACAGAAGGATATATATGTATCTCAAAGAAAAAAATGATGGTTGACGGATTTCTTTTAAATGATTTCTTCTAGTTCAAATATGTGTTGTCAAACTATTTTTCCCAGCTCCCAGGACTGGACTCTGTCTACTGCCCCTAGAGTGCCGTAATTTAGGTTTACAAATTGCAACACAAGCTTTTTTTCCTGTTTCTCCAGCAGGATTTGAAAATTATGTTGATGCAGCTTAAAAAGCATATACTATAACTCAGAAGCTTAGGTACTCTCACTTTAGGTAGATGAAAGCAGCTTTTGCAAAACTTGGGGTGGTACATGTTGGTTCTCAATACTGGCTGCATACAGAACCATCTGGGGAACTTAAAAAACAATAAAACAATATTCCAATATCCAAGGCTCGACTCACATGAATTAAATCAGATTCTCTAGAGGTGAAGCCTGAGAATTGTTATTTTAAAAAAGCTCCCTGAGTATTTCTAATGTACACCCAGGATTAGGAAGCACTGTCCTAAAAAGTCCAGCTATAAGTCACAACACCAGCAGCCACCCAGCCTCATGTTCAGGACTTGTTCATTCTTTGAGGGACTTGCCGGGTGTGGGTGGAGTCCCCCAAAGTCTCCAGGAAACACTGCATATTGTCATATCTACAAAACTGACACACCCCTGCTTCCATCTTAGTTAAACATATGACATAACATAGAAAAAAAGAAAAATAACTTTGCACCTTGAATAAACCCAAAACAACACAGATACCCTGCCTAGTTGTGGCTCCCAAGATAATAAAAACTTGCGCAGGTCCTATAAAGCTTAATTTTCTTTAAAAAAATTTTTTTAACCCTCATCTTCACCCGTCTGAGCTGACTAAACTACTTTACCTAAGAACTGCACTTATCTCATGTGCTGTTTAAGCTGAGACATGCCTTTTTGGTCTCCACAACGAATCTCTCATGCGACAATAGAGTTTACTATCACTTTTTGCCTTTTTTTTTTTCCCCCTTCTTCTTTTCTTCATAACTCTGTAGTTTTCTGGCTTTGTTTCTATTTGTGTTTCTAGATCAAGTCTGGTTCCATTTCTGGTTTGAGGAAGAGTAATAATTTATTCCTTATTAATGGCTGAGAGATAAGAAATCTACATTTGTGATCTCTATCAGGTGGCAAATGACAGAATAGGTTTATCCATCATTTTTGTTTGTTTGTTTGATTTGAGGATTCTGATATCTTCTGTTGTTGAAATGTTAGTACATACATTCTATGTAATGAAGAGAGACATGTTTTGGAAATATTCTAAGCTGGTAACAAGATTTGATATAGAAATCAAAGTCATCAGCAAAGAATACGTCCCCTTCTATGAGCTCACATCACTCAGAAAAATTTCCTGTGCCTATTAAAGGCAAACAGCCTTTTGAGTTCTGCAAGGGCTGGATCCATGAGTTTTATGTTCTGCATTTATTTTTGACCTCTAGCTGAAATTATAAGACTGAAGCTGCTAGTTCTTTTTGTGTTGTATGAAAAAAAAAATCTTTTTCTCTTCTTGCAAATTGAAGGTGATGAGCCTCTCTTAATACAGTTTTTTTTTTTTTTTTTTTTTTTTTTTTTGAGACGGAGTCTGACTCCACTGCCTGGGCTAGAGTGCCGTGGCATCAGCCTAGCTCACAGCAACCTCAAACTCCTGGGCTCAAACGATCCTACTGCCTCAGCCTCCTTAGTAGCTGGGACTACAGGCATGCGCCACCATGCCTAGCTAATTTTTTATATATAGATTTTTAGTTGTCCAGCTAATTTCTTTCTATTTTTTAGTAGAGACAGGGTCTCGCTTTTGCTCAGGCTGGTCTCGAACTCCTGAGCTCAAACGATCCACCAGCCTCGGCCTCCCAGAGTGCTAGGATTACAGGTTTGAGCCACCACGTCTGCCCTCTTAATACAGTTTTATTACATTCTGTATGTATGGCTACCCTCCCTTCTCTTTTCCCACCTCTCCTTTTCTTTTCCTCTCTCCCCACCTCTCGAAACACTTGCAGAGATAAACTGGTTATAAAGATCTTTTATTTTGTGTGCAGTCTATGGCTAACTAGTTCACTTGGATCTAACAGCAAAGAGGGAAAAATTAACAGCTTGCATTATAAAGTTGCTTATATTTAACAGAGCCTGTGTCTTGATTGGTGTACCAAAACTAAAACACACTTACATATAAATTGAAAATAATAATTTTAAAGGTTTAAGATAAATTTTAAAGTAATTACAGAAAGAAGATGGAAAATCAAATTTAATATTTTCAATGTGCAGATTCATTCAGAAAAATGTCAAAAGTTTGCTAAATCCATACTTCAGAGGAACAAAAGAGTTTACCTCGGAGACAAATTAATGGCCTTGGTTATAGGTGACAAGATAAAAAACAAAGAAATGCAAAGGGACACATTTTAGAATGTCCTTTTAAACACAATTTAAAGAATTTTTAGTACTTGGTTTATAAATAGAAGTTTATAAAGTATAAATCTATTTACAAGTCTAAGATAAAGTCGTATTCAAGGTGAAGATTTTAATTCAAAGCAATTATATTTCTTCCTGATTTTATCACAATATAAAAAATAATACTCTAGTTTATGTAAAAAGTGGGTTTATTTTCTCATGGAAAGTCTAATTAATTTGAATGCTTTGAAGTTTCATGAGTCAAGAAAGTTATAGTTATTATAAAAATGTAAAATTATTTGTCCAGCTAAATAAATTATAATAACTAATGTCCTTCAAAAGGGCTTACTCTTGTTAAAAGTTTATAATTCCATATATCATATATATGTATGCACACATACATATATATTTATATGAAAGTTCTATTTTTTAATTGAAATACACATAAGATTAACCATTTTAAAATTCAGTGGCATTTAGTACATTCACAGTATTATATAAACACCACCTCTATCTAGTTCCAAAACTAGTTAGGGATTTCACCAGCCCAGAAAAAAACCTTGTGCACATTAAGCAGCCATTCCCTGTTCCTCCCTACCCCCGACCCATGGCAACTGCCAATCTTCTTTCTGCCTCTATGGACTTTCGTGTTCTTTCTTCACATTTCATATAAATGGAATCATATAATATGTAGCCTTTTGTGTCTGGCTTCCTTCACTTAACATAATGTTTTTGAGGTTCATCTATACTGTAGCATATTTCAATACTTCATTCATTTTTATGATTGAATAATATTCCATTGAATGTACATACATTTTCTTTATCCATTTATCCATGGATGGACATTTGATTTGTTCCCATCTTTTGACTATTGTGAATAGTGCTGCTATGAATGTTCATGTACAGGTATTTGTTTAAGTACGTGTTTTCAATTCATTTGCGTATATACCCAGGAATACAATTGCTGGGTCATATGATAATTTCACGTTTAACTTTGTCAGAAGTCATCAAATTTTTTTCCACATGGCTGCACCATTTTACATTCTCACAAGCAATGTGCAAGGATTCTAATTTCTCCACATCCTTGCAAACATTTATTATTTTCTATGGTTTTTTTTTTCTTTATTTAGCTATCCTACTGAGTGTAAGGTAATATCTCATTGTGGTTTTAATTTGCACTTTTCTAATGACTAATGCTATTGAGCATCTTTTCATGTGCTTTTTGGCCATTTGTACATCTTCTTTGGAGAAATGTCTATTTCAAGTCCTTTGCTCATTTTTTAATTTGGTTGTTTGCCTTTTTGTTGTTGAGCTGTAAGAGTTCATTATATATTCTGAATACTAGACCTTTATAAGATATATGACTGAAAATATTTTCTCCAATTCTGTAGGTAGTCTTTTCATTTTTTGATAATGTCCTCTGATGTACAAAAGTTTTTAATTTTGAGGAAGTCTAATGTATTTTTTTCTCTTACTGTTGTGCTTTTGGTGTTACATCTAAGAATCCATTACCAAATTCAAAATCATGAAGATTTACCCCTATGTTTTCTTCTAAGAGTTTTACAGTTTTAGCTCTTATATTTAGGTTATTGCTCCATTTTGAGTTAATTTTTGTATATGGTGTGAGGTAGGGGTCCAACATCATTCTTTTACATATGTATATTCAGTTGTCCTGCCTCCATTTCTTAAAAGAGACAATTTCTGTCATTAAATGGTTGTTTGACAAACTTTTATTTCTCCACAATATGTTAGTTCAAGTGGTATTTTCAGAATCATCAGTTAACTTTAAGACTTTAAACTAGTAAAAAAAAAAATCAAGCTATTAGTACCTGTCTTGTATGCCTGAAAACACATTTTATTGTACTCTTGCCACCAGTTAGCAGGTTAAAATGGATGTATAAACTTACTTAAGAATTTTTTTTAAAGATGTGCTTGATTGTAGAGAGATATGTATGCAAGATGATAGATGTGTTTTATTTGTTTTGTTTTAAATAAAATTTTCTGGTTGTGCCAGACCATGAAAGAGGGTAATAGGAGATAACTTGAAGGTATACCACAAATGTACACAGGAAAAATTAAACTTATTAGCCTTGTCTTGTAATGCCTGCAATATAGTGAGTTTGAAAGGAGCAAATAAAATCTTTTCAAAATTGGCCCAGTGATAATTGGTTTATTTATAAGGTGAAAAAAGCTTATGTATCATTTACTGCAAATTGCTACATGGATGGTAACCAAAAAGAGTAAAGTAAGAACTTGAGTCTCCTTCTGTGAAAATGATAAATTGATCCTTGAGTATATGGAATGCTCCTAACAAAAACAAAGAATAAAAAAGAGAAGAGTTAAAAAGCTTTCTGTGCCCAGCTATCAGTGGTTCTCTTTCTTAGTAAAATACTCTATAACTAATCGGTTTTTTGTCATACTTTTTAATCAATTTTAACAGGTCTTCAGTTTTGAAAAAGTTAGAATTCCTAATAATTATTTTTACTTACTGCTGTGTCTATTTAAAATATTACCTGAAACCATTTCCTGCCTTTGTGCATCTATGACTAATGTTTATATCATGTTTCTTCAGACAACTCTTTTTGATATTATCTTTCCCAAATTTAGGACCCAAAGTCAGAACACCAAATCTATAAAGGTATTTATTATACCTAAATTATTTTTGGAGTTTCCCAGATGTCCAGTGGGTATCATAAAGATTTGATCTCTCACCTTACAAGAAAAGAGATAATATTGAGAAAATAAGAAATAATTGAAATAATCTGTCATTCTCCAGTTTTAATATACTCAATGCTCTTATGTCCACAATATGAAAAACCAGCAAGTAAAAAAGAGAAGCTAAACCTCTGTGTATTAATTATACAAAAATAAATGTTATTAATATAAATGTTTCAGTAATTATGAGATTTTATGTCAGAAATACACTTATGTTCATGTTCATAGATGGGCACAATAACTGTCAGTGAATTGATTAATTTAAAAAAGAGACATCTTGGCTTTCTACGTCAGAATGCACAGAGATAAACTAAAGACCCAGAAGATCTGACAATGCCCTCACTGTTTATGTTGAGTTCTTACCCTCAGGATAAGCATCAGCTAAATCCTCAAAATCAAATGCTTTTTGTATCTCAGTAGAGAATTTTACTTTTCTACATTCTGATATTAGGGTTATTATAATAAATTAACCAGAGCCTTTGAGTCTTATCACCCACAAGTATTTTCTGCTTTTTTCTTATACTTATCTAAATGTCCCTGCTATGAAAACAAATCAGAAATTGAGGCTGAAAGCAATATCAAAAGAGCCTAAATAAATGACTGAACCAGATACTTTTGACAGGTGAAACTACAGGGAATAGACTCAGAGGTACAGGCTTCCAGTTATGAGCCAGTATCTTAACCACCAATGGTAAGACTGTACCAAGAGACCGAATCAGGATCCCAGAAGCAAATGACTTCTTGGAAACAGACTGTTTGGTCTAAGATTAAAAATATACAAAGTAATTCCCTAAAACTAGATAAATGCAATGAACTGATTTAATTGTGGTCAGGGTTCTATTTTAAATGGAACTCTATGTCAGGAAACCCCTTTTCTTTCTTCTTAATCTAGCACTGACTCTCAATTTAACATATTACACTTGTTCGAACTGGTATGAAAACCTCTTTAAACGGTATCTTGTTCCAACTGAACCCTCAGGATTTAGAAAAAAAAAATCCTACGAAAGATTTGAATATAGATTAGAAGTTAATAAATCATGAGGGGAAACTTAAGGACAGTGATTTTACAAAAAATAACTAGATAGAAAAATAACAATAATGGTTAAATATTATACAAAGTACCTTTACTAAATTCCTTTACTCTCCATAACCATAATATTATTTGCATAGGTTCAACAATAATATGTTCTTTTTCCAACCATGATATTATTGGATAAATCAAACCTATAACCATGATCATGCCAGAAATCTCATCTAATTAGGTAAGACTATGCCTTCACATGTGGGAATAAGGCCTCCAATGTCCTCCCGTGAAACTAGTCTCCAGCCTGTTTCATGGCTAATGGAACCCCTGCCTCAAAGGCAGGCCAGGAATTTTGACAAACAAAGGTACCTCAGAGAAAAGTGAGACTCTGATACATCCAAAAGTTAGAAGTACTTTGAGCAAAGCCTAGTAGAAGTGAAGTGGATGGATGGTTGTTGGTTCCTGATCTCCGTGGACAAACTGACAAGGAAAATAAAATACTTCTGAGACATAAAGGTAAATTATATCCCTAGGGACAAGGCCTCTGGGTAGTAGTACTAACTTTTAAACCTTAATATCATGTTGCTCTAGCTTTATTAAATGTACATCAAGGGGGTCTTTGTGTTTAAACACTCATTGCTTCTATGAAAATAAAACTCATCAAGTAAAACAAAACATCAAATTAATGATGATGAATCAGAAAACCACTAAGCATCTTATGTGAGTAAATCTGCACCTTAGGGGCAAGAACTTGAACAAAGGAGGGAGCTCCGGAAGCAAAACTGACCTTTTACTCTGCTTCCATTGCAATTAAGGATATGACATGGCACAGTCAAGAAAAAAGGGAAAAAATAATAGGACCACTCTGTCTACGTATGGTCCCCAAGATAACAAAAACTTCAGTAATTCCTATAACCCTGCCTGACTCCCTAACCAAAAAAAAAGATTTCATAATGTCCACATGTGTGTATATGATAATCATGTAAAAAAGTTACTACTGTTCCACTAAGAACTAAGTCATATGAATATGACCAACTTGTAATGCTCTGGTTTCCTTCATTTGGTTCTTTACATTTTACATGGAAGGTCAGTCCTTTTGAAATCTGATTCCTTTCACCTCTTTGCATATTAACTTTTTCTTATGTCTTCTTTCTAAATGCTTTTGTCTGGGAGTTTATCAACATTTGCAGAAAGTCACCACACTTTAACATCAATCAGACACTCCCAGAGGTGAGGGTTACTGACTCACTCAGGGCATTTTTCCACAAGCCTATCTGGGAGTGTCCTGCCAGGAAAAGGGGCTGCCCTGGCTGTTGTTTCTTTTCCTCTCCCCAGGGGCCTCAAAGCCACAGGCTTGAGTGTTCACTGTCAAGGGAGCACACAGATGCTGTCACCTTAGCTGAGACTAATAGGTTCTTGGGGGCTGCTGGTCTGTGCCGGCAGGAGTATGCAAAAGGTCTGTTATTTTACAGTTACCAAATGTAAGGGGACCGTTGGTGCAACTCGCTCAGTGACACAGCACTGCTCATTGTGCAGGATCCGCAAACTTCACCCTGTGCATCCTTCTTCTCATGCCATTGCCATAAGCTCATGCCCTGGTTATATTCAGGAAGCTGAGCCCTGGTCCCCTGGAAAGTGCTAAAGCAGAAAAGGAAAAAAACTGCACTGCTATTCTTGGTCAGCTCCATAATGAGGAGCTTCAGATTCTATATAAAATGAAAGAGATTCAATTGGGTGAGATCACCAGGTCACAATCTCCCTGAGAACACTGCTATTTAGAGCAAACATCCTTCTCAGAGGGGTCCTTAAAGTTTAATAACATCAGTCAACTGCAGCCAGACCCTGTGAGAGCACAATCCAAAAATTATTCTCTGTGTGCTGTCTATTATGGAGGAGCTCTGGTTTACCTTGCGTGCAATTTTAGATCATC
Organism: Indri indri; assembly: GCA_004363605.1. Lineage (NCBI taxonomy): Eukaryota > Metazoa > Chordata > Mammalia > Primates > Indriidae > Indri > Indri indri. The sequence continues at coordinate 2,718 of RJWJ010003197.1, read as the reverse complement.
AAAGGTGACATTGAATGCTGTCTCCTAAATTTCAATCATAGCCTTAACCACCCTGTGATTTAGCCAATAGCAGTTCTGTGGCTCTTTGGGAACAAAAGGCCACCTTCGCAAGGCTGGAGGAAGGGCTTATGCCGCAGTAGAAAGCATAGAAGCACCTACAGTAAAAACTATGCAATGAGAGGTGGGAGGATGGCTTGAGCCCAGGAGTTCAAGGCTGCAGTGAGCCATGATCCCACCATTACACTCCAGCCTGGGCAACAGAGCAAGACCCCATCTCAAAAAACAAAACAAAACAAAATTATGTAATGGAAAGATGTTTGCTTAGTTGCTGTGGCATGACTCAGGATTATTATGTCCCTAAGAAGCATGCTGTTAGATATTTTTTAAACAGAACTTCTCTTTTAGTCTAGAATGTACATATGATGACATCTATCCTCTTAACATCAACCTCAGTGAAAGTAAAGTAAGTACCAATGGAAGGGAAAAGTGTGCCCTTCAAATTGCTACCTACTGATGCATCCAACAACAAGGACATATAGGACATATCTCAAATAAATAATGTTGAGTGAAAAGGAGAGACACAATGAGTATCTATTGTTAAGATTCCATTTATATGAAGCTCAAGAACTGGCAAAATTAATCTGTGATGATAGGAATCAGGAAGTGGTTGCCTCTGAGTGGTGTTATTAATCGGGAAGGGGGATGAAGGAGTCTGGGGTGAAGGAAAACAGTTGTTTGCACAGGTATATGCATATGCAAACATTCATCAGGTTTTGCCGTATGGGACTTTATTGTATATAAGTCACACCTCAATTTTTAAAAGTTTTAAAAAGCCGAGTGCCTACACACATTAGCCCTAAAATTGGGACTTAGAAAACCACTCTCTAAGGACAAACAGTGGACCCCCTTCCCTGCCCTACCCCCCAAATAGGCTCAATATTGCCCAGTGCTGCTTGTTGCCCCTAACGGGTGGTGGCTGTCCCACTGCTCCACTTCCCCTCTCTGGAAATGCTGGGATACAGCGGGGGTGCACACTTCTCTCTGTGCTCACCCAGCTGGCCTGTGCTTTTTCCTCCTTTTGATCAAAAGCACTGCAGCGAGGTTGGCATCTCCCCACTCGGTGGAAATGCACAGCCCAGCCTGGCATGGTCTGCCCTGCAGACCCTCCCCACCTCTGACGTGCCCCATCCACTTTGCTGTCTGCTTTCTTGACTTCCTTTTCCTCAGATAACTACAATATCCATGTAATACTCATTTGTGCCCCGCTCATGAGTCACTGAACGTGATGGAACCTGAATTGGAATGGGAATGCAAAACCCTCGAGCCAAATCAAGGCAGGAGTCGGACCTCTGCTCTTCCAGCTCATTGCTGGCTGCAGACCCATCTCTGCCATCCGCACGGGCAGTGAGTGACTCAGGCCCTCGGACTTGATTCGGGCTTCACTCTGTGCACACATAATATGGAGGCGCTATCAGTCCATTTGGCATTGGAATTGGGTTGCTTAAACAGAACAGAGGGAAATTTGAAGACATCCTTTGCCAAGCTCAGATGCAGAACTGTATTGAAAGATGAGCATTATTATAGATTTTCACGTCAGTGGGGCAACATTTTTAAATGGGAGCAGAGGAATTTTTTCCATTAGTTTCATTCTATTGGCAAGATTGCTAACAACATCCCTGAGATTTGAGGGAAACAGTCAACTGTGTTTTATTTCTCCCTCATACTATAGATAAGTAGCAAAGGAAATCTGTGAATTTGTACTCCCCGGAGACCAGACAATGTTCTCTGAAACCCAACGTGCACTTTGGAGCACTGGTGTTGGGCGTGAATTTCAAAATCATATTTTTCTCTTCAAATAATTGTCCTTGTCCCTGCCCAGTCAGGTGTTTTCTCACATAAATCCCCAGGTTTAAATTCAAATCTAAACAGAGAGGAAATTCTACTCATTTTTAACCATTTAAGTATAATAGCTTTTGGCACCCACATTAATTCTGTTCATAGGCTATACAGGGTCGACGAATACTATGTATTCTTTATTTATACCGGAGTTTTATATTTGCAAAAATGATTTACATTCTTACTTTGTCAGCCCTTAATGTCATCTTTGAAAAGTCAGAGCAGAATTCTATTTCTGTTCCACAGGTGAAAAACAAAACAAAACAAAAAAAACAACGAAAAGTCAAGGTCATGTCTGAGAAAGATTTGAGAACCCAGGGCTTGAGTTTCCAATTACATGTCATCATTCATGGGTTTTTCCGCATCCTTTGGTTTCATATCCAGTGATTCTCCATCAGTCACCCAAATCATTGTTGAGACTGTCCCTCACTGTGATTCCAAGGATGCCTCCCAGGCAGTGACCTTCAGGAAGCCCAGGGTTCCTCCGCATGGGCATGAAGCTTCCTGGCATGGTTCAACTTGACTTGTTCCTGGGTGATCAGGTCCTTCACCTGCATGCACCCATGTGGTTATGCTGCCTGCAGCAAAACAGCAAATCTGGGCTTTGAGTTCTCCTTCAATCACAAGCCAATTCTTTTTGCCATTTACCTATTACCCAAGAAAATGTAAGGATTCATGACATTTACTGTTTCTTCTGTATACAGTTAAATGTGGTAGACATGGGGCATTTGCTTGGAAATACACAGGCATTTATTCCAGCTAGAAGATGTCTGCTGAGGTCGCCCCAAAACATTCTCTCCTGGTGAATGTTCAAAAAAATAG
>RJWJ010003196.1:0-89525 GCA_004363605.1 Indri indri | reverse complement strand
ACAAACACACACACACACACACACACACACACACACACACACACACACACGCTGAATTCTTGATTGGAAATCAGAATGGACACATAACCATTCATTTAAGCATTCTATTTCAATATTCATTACAAGTGCTCAATAAGGTATATAGTTCATTTATAGAAATAAAGGTAGACTTCTTAGTTATTATTTTTTATTCATTGTTGCAGAAATAAAAAACAAAAAACTTGCAAAAAGTACTTCAACTATCTTTTGTAATTTCAGCCTATTAAAATACCTTTAAAAGTAGCCAAGCTATATTAAAATACAAAATTAAAATTCATACTAATCTAACTAAAAAAAAGTCCCAAATGAGAGACATTTAAAACCCATTAAATTGAGGCAGCAGCATGCAAAACTAAGATCCGTTAATGAAACTGTTCTTCATAACATTAGATTCAACTTTATAAACACAAAGATGTGAGAAGAAAACTCTCAGTCAACCAAAAAGAAAATTAACTCTTTGGTACAGGAATTAAGTGTCACTCAATGCTAAAGTAAATAGCACCAGGATGTTTTAGTTGTTGAGGTTGTAAAACACTAACTTCAGGCACCAGTAGGTTAAAATATCATCCAATGCATAGTGGCAAGAATACAGAGCTTGCAATATGCAGACAAGCTTTCCCTTTAGTTAGCAGCCTACAAACAATTAAATCCTGCATTTAGCCAAACGGGCAAGCAAAGTGACAAAAAGACTCACAACTTTTGTTGCTGCTGTTTTGTCCACATCTTTGTTTATGTATAAAGCTATCAATACCAAAAAGATAAGAGTGTTAAACTGTGGTAAGCACTACATTACGTTACAGGTATTCAAAATGCCAATAAAAATGAAGACCTTCAAGATACCAAGAACTCCAAAATATCTCAAAAGTTAAAGTAATAGCAACCCTTATATAAAAATTGTTGATTTTTTCCTCTGGTGACAAAATTTTCTGTAACACTTAGTATCTTCTCTTCACAATAACAGACTTCCAGAAAAGGTCCCAGTTTTTTCAGACTTTTGGCAACCTATTCATTTCTCCTCTCGCGTTAAATAGCTGCATTTTTCACATTATTCTTAATACTTCATGTTAACATATACTACACAATTATGATATTTAAAATTTTAAATAATTTCTCAAAGGCATATGACCAGCTAAAGAGAAACAGCAATATAAATTCTTTAGATTAAATAACGCAAACTAAACACTTGCATGCATTAACAACTCTTCCAGTAAAATGATATCAAAAGAGATAAAGCTAAAATGATTCTAGCAAGGAGATTTTCTGACATCATAGAAACTGTATTCGGTCAGCTCTGTTGCTGAGATGCTGATTATTCATGTGCCATCTAGCCTTCTCTCCATTTTAGTAAGTTTTTGGCTACTCACTACTCATTTGTACCTGTCCTCTTTGGTGGACAAAGGGGAAATAACATAATAATAATAAAAATATAAAGATAATGGAAAATATGAGTAACATCAATGACTTAAAAATATTAAATACCATTGTTACTTCTGTTTCAAATTAGAATTGAAACATCTGAAGAACAGACAAGAATGTAGTAAGTTTTGTTGTTAAAAACCGCACAATGATAATGAAAGAAGTCAGAGAAAAGTGACTTTCCTGAAATTAAACCATCATCATCCCAAAGATAGCAGAAATGCTAAATATTAATTGACATACAGAATAACAACATTGGTTCAAAATACTTTAAGCAAGTTGGTTCTAATACCTTCTCGCACTCTACTGTAGAATATTCTAGAATTCAATTGAGAATGGCTAAATAGAGAACACAATGAAAGCTGTGATTTATAAATTTTGAGGATTGTTTCTAGAATAGAAGGTAACAAATGTGGGTACTAAATAATACACTCATTCATTAGCTAATTATATGTTTAATAATACTAGCAAGTGGAACCTACTAAACACGCATGACTTATTAACTACACTTGCCAATACTTATATTTTTAAAAGCAATAGTAGTAGAGCTAGGTGAAAAATCTAATACTTGTATCTATTAGTAAACTACTTAATATTTGTATGTGTAAACTTTATCAAATAGATTCTAGGTACATCTATGTATATTAGAGGTCATGTCAAAAGTTTATTTAATGAAGTAACTATATGTTAATAAACCTGAGCTAGCTAATCTATTGATATATGAAGTATAAGAGAAGTAGTCAGAGACTAGAGAAAAGTCCAGCAAGAGACTAGCAACTCTGTTAATGAATATTAATGCCATTATTAAACCAGAGCTGGACACATAGTAATTTTATAGCAATACATGTAAGAACAAACTGCCCCATGATCTAGCACACAGAAAATTTTGTGGCCATAATCTAAATTAGTTTATACTACTTGGTTGAAAGTGTTATCCTAGCTTAAGTTTTCATGATTAGCATTCGAAATTAATATGCCCTTTTGAGCGAAACATATCTCCACCTAGTAACTTGTATGGAAGTGACTTGAAAGCCTGATAAAGAATAGTTATAATTAGCCACCATCCTTAGAGAAAAATACCTCTATGCATTTAGCAAAAATGCACCGATTTTAATGTTAATTCTGACAGAAATTTTAACTCAGTTGTTACACTGAACTTTATGTATCTTATGTTGTCTACTTCATTACTATTAAAAATAAACGGCTTTCTTCTGAAAAAGAGGTTAATAATATGTTAACTACAATTTTAATAGCTATCTTTTATTTTAACCACAAACATTTTTAATACAACTTTTATGCAAAATGGTATTTTTATTATAATGGAACATCAGCTAACTTAATATTTTTAAACTGTAAGTCTGGGTTATAAAGTACCAATAGCTCTTTAAATGAATACCTACTGTTTGGGATACTCTGAACTCAGTCTTTTTGCCTACAATCTTGAGTTTACACTAAGCCCACATACATTTTTGTTTGCGAAAAACAACAAATACGATTGTTCAGGAAGTGTAATTTACGGTACCTAGGTAAAAACCTTACATTTGCGGAAGCCAAATAAATGACTTTACTGATATAAAAATATCCTTTAATTTTCTTAACATTTTGCTTAAAATTAAGTGGAATGTTTATAAAGAAATGCTTTAGTCCAACATATAGATTACATCAGTAATTTAGTTATTTTCATGGTTATCCAGAGTACACAATAAATCGGTTACTAAAGCTACAGATATAACTCTGGCCAAAAAGTTAAAAAAGAACAAAGAAAAGAATAGGCAAGGTACAGAAAGAATTATTAATCTCTTATTTGTTCTTGTAAGGCAATACAGCCAATTTAAAAAAAATCATTCCAAAACTGAGATAAAAAAGCTAAACGTATTTTTTTAGATAGTCATTAAAACACATAAGATACTTGGTTGCCATTGTAACAATAAATTTCTGTGTTTTGTAACAAATTGATAATTTTAAAGTAACAGCTTTTTTAATTCTAAGGAACTGATTTGCCAAAATGAGGTTTAAAATAAAATACCTGAAATGGCTTACATTAGTTTATCTTGATCTGATATAAATTAGTGATTGATAGCAAAAAATACGAGAATATACATAAATGAAATAGCACGTTATTATGAACTAGAAATACCATAAATAGTGACATGTTCATTTTCATAAAATTTTACATTTTTGTACATATATTCCTCCTAAATTTGTACCTCTGACATGTTCAGAATTTGGCTATAATATTTACTTAAGGGCTAGTACAACTGTAGAGCCAGTATAATTACATCAATTAGCCAAAAGAGGGCGCAGAAAGAACACCAGAGTTTTTGCAATCCCTAGGAAACTGCCAGTTGGTTTCTCTCTAGTAATCTAACAGGAATTACAAAACCCACAGTAGGGTTAGGTTTGCTAACTTGGGAATACTGAAACTTACCACGTAAGTATATATAGATATACTTTAACATAGATTCTTATACAAATATATTCATATGTAGCATTTCTGCCATTCAAACAAAATAAGCATATGCTTTTCTAGTGTATTAGTTTGTAGTCCAATAACTTAGAGGAATTGGGTACAGAGGAAATCAGGACCAGGGAGGGTAAAGAGAAAGGAGAGAAGAGAATGTGCCCTAGTGGTGGTAAATCTAAGAAAAACAAAAACATAAATCTTCAAAGTGGGGAAGAGCTCTCCCCAGTACTTTTCAGCACAGCTACTGCTACCACATGATGTGTATACATGGCCACAAAGCTCTTCAGGGGGTCTTCACTCGGCTCTGCTGCTTTTTCAAGGTCCTTATTTGAAAGGAATGTATACAACATAAGGCATTCAACCGGTATCTACCCACATTATCTACCCATTACTTCGTTATAACAGTCTGTCACCAGGCCAAATTTGGTCAATTAGCTTGCACAAAATCCAACCCATTTGCCTGACATGAACATACTAATTTTGTGTTTCATTAAGCTTTATAAATATATTTCTTATATTCAATTTACTATGTCTCTTTCAGTACCAATAAATACGTTCATCTGCCACTTCTAAGTTTTTAAGTAATAAATATTAGCATTATAATTAGAATATGAAAAACATGATATTAACATCTCTGAGAAGAGCTTATTCTATTACTTCAGAATATTCTATAAGATATTTACAATTTTTGAAATAACTAACCACACTGTAGCCAATTGGCTGACAACGGTAACCTTCCATTTTATTATTGTCCAGGTATGATTCCTTACTTTCAAAACTAACTAAAAGGAAAACATTAATATGGTTCAAGAACAGTAGACTCTTTCCATCTTCTCTTCAAGGGAAGGAATGTCAGTAAATAAATGTTTTAAAAGTATATATGAGTTTTGCAGTTTTCTAATGGAAAAAAATTAAAAGCTGACTTTTTTTCAAAGCATACTAAATGTCTTTTCATACAAATGGTCTATGCTTTCCAGAAGAATATCACTATTAACGATTTAAATTTGTATAAGGCTAATGATAAATATAGATCATTATATTTTCTTATTTTAAGGTCATTTTCTAACATTAGCTACTAATAAAAAGGTCTCTCAATGCAAATGATAGCTGGCCAATTACAATTTAATTTCAATTTGGGTGATTACAAGTACATAAAAGTTAGTGACTTATTTTATGTAGGAGCTTCCTATAAATAAAATTTCAATATGAGTTGGCCAATATCTATTATATATAAACCTTCAGTGTGTAATTTTAGATCTACTAGTAGATAAATAAAAGTAAAAAGTATATTTTTTTCAAAAGCACAATATTCATCTTTATACTGTACATTATATATTATCTAGTTATACTAGCATTTTAAAAACATAGACATTCTAATACAACTTCACTAGAAAAGGTAACTGTGGAATTATTGCAAATTCTCTACCCTTTTGCTCATTAACATCTTAGGGTGAAATAGAAATACATGCCCACCAGTCACAAATTCTCCTAGGAACAAATATTCTAATAACAATGAATAATTACAACAGTAAAGAGAAAAAAATGGGAAACCTAATATGGAAAAATTTTTTAATTTTTCCTTTATAACAAAGTAGGTAGTTGGTGTTTTATTTTAACAGTGTTTTATTCTTGGTTTTGCTGAAGAGAAAAGAAGAAAACATCAGAAAGCTATTCCTAAGAAAACAGTGCCCTTTTATTGTTGTTCACTCCTTTGCTGCAGCATTTTTAAAAATCTTGCAGCACATATAATAAAAGGAAGTATTAAGTAATTTTAAAATGTATTTGAAAAGTAAAATTTACATATATATAAGAAGGTGTATCAACTTTTGTAAAACCTGAAGAATTAAATTCAGACTTGGTTAGTACTGCTTAAAGGTGAAAATTTTAAATAAACATCTGAAATTTCCCATAAATTAAAATCTGTAACATTGTCAGTACTAAAAGAAATTATGTACAATTATTTCATCCCAATCACTGCCTTCTGAGTTTAATTACAAAAGCATTTAAAGAAATCCCTGTGGAAAGCTAATTTGAAAGTAAACATGCTTTAAAACTTAAATATACATCTTGTATGAGTCCCACAACAGGATCAAGATCACTATTAAAATAAAGCCTGGGGCACATTATGATGCCTAAGATTGGTGGGTGGATTTTAATTGACTTGAAGACTGTCATAGTTCTATTATCATAAAACCTGTAACGCATTTCCAGCATGGAGGACCCATCTGTGCCCACCATCCATCTGTTTAGACGTGATTGGCAAAGTGGTAGGGAACTCGCAGTGGTTGCCTCTGCCTGAAAGGAATGAACCACAGGATCTTCCAACGAGTGCCAAAAACTTCTGAGAAGGTCTGCTGCCATGGCTTTCGGGGCCTCGATCTACAGAAGACAGCATTATTAGTGAAAGACAGCACTCCCATGGTGCACTTCAGTCAGCTAAAACAATACAGGTTGGCTGGGGATCCATTACTGGACTCTGATGAATTGTGTCCCAGCATCACAAATACAGCTTTTCTTTCATTATGGCATGCAGCTGAGTTTTAACTCTGGATAGCAGATATTGTATCTGTGTCGTCAATCAACGTAGGGCAACTTTTGAAGCAGAGGAGAATCTCAGGATTAACAGAATGTGTTGTCAACAACACAGTAGCAAATCTCTTTTGATGTACTTTCAGGACAAATAATTTAACTTACTTTAGTTAGACAAGGAATAAGAATGATCAGCACTTATTTTGTTTGAAAACTACCATGGCTGGAAGACCCCTACTGTAAGACTGGGGTATGCTTGTCTAGCTCAGGCCTCAGACAAGGAGCCAAGAAAAAGTCATCATTACATTATATTTCCACTATATGCACATATTTTTGAAATGTGTCCAGTTGTTTCCATTTTTAAATACTACTACACACTTCACTTTTATACTTACATTTCTTCACAACAGTTTGACATCTTCTCAATAGATGTTGTATCCTATTAAAAATAAAAAAATCATACTCAGATGTAACAAAGTTATCAAGTCTTTATTTTATATTATTTTATGATGTTTTAAATCCTATTCAGAGAATATGCTGAAGATTTAAACAGTTTATATATGAGTACTAAGAATTATAAATTATCTACATAAATTGCTAGAATTCCCTTGGAAAAAAAGAATTGACATTACATTATGTCCCCCAAAATTATTCAAATACAAAACCTAACAAAAAGTGTGGAAGTATCACTTCATTCAAATACGACCTCTTATTACGCACGATTTCTCAACAATTCTTTTAAAAGTCTAGTATCTATTTTCAATTCAACAGTCAGTGAATATGCATTAAAAAATAAATACAAAAATGACATGCAAGATGCTAACGAATAGAAAACTGCCGAGAGAGGGCTACTGGTTCTGAATTTCCATGAAGAACAAAATTCAACAAGGCAATCTATGAATTTGCCATATTATAACATCTATTGCTCTGAAAACTAAAGTTAAATTATTAGTGTTCTTTTTCAATAGAAAAATCATTCTTTTCATAATACTACAATTTCTTAACTGTATATTTTCTATAAGGTTCTAACACAAATATATAATGAAAACAATTCAATAAACAGAAGACAGCTTCTAGAAATACTGGTTTAATTTGTGTTAACAGAAGATCTATCATTAGATTGACAAACTGTTATAATAAGTAATATCCAAAAATTCAAAACACAAATTATACAATCTTATTTTTAGATTACATTTATATTTTAAATATACTTTCAAGCAGTACAAAAGAATATATTCTTTCAAATATATAAAAGAGAAATTTTCCTCTTCCTATTCCTTTACTTTACCTTAATAGCTTGCTCACATATGATAGAAGGTATACTATTGTATTATTAAGCATTACTATTCATGCAAATACTTGTGGCTGCAACTCAAATCCCAAGAACTTACTTGTCTGTAGTTTTTTTCCAGTGATGATAATAAACAGACCTTTACTTTTAAAACTCTTTAGAGATGTTACGTGAATAGCTCATGTTAAATGCTCACTATGAATAGCTGAATAACTATAGTTATCCTACATAAGGGAAAACAGATCTATTTTTTAGATGACTAGTAACCAATAACAGAGTTTCATTTATAGATTTTCCAGGAATTTGTAAAGAAATTATAGATTAGCTACATGTTCTATTTACATTAGTTTTCCTATCATGCTGTGAAATTCATGGTATCCAATGACAATTCTATTTATAATTAACATTTCTCAGCTCTGTTGCATAATTTCCTCAAAACAATGTTTTAGTTTATGAAAAGAGTCTACAAACACATGAGAACATTGATTAGAGACTTAGAGGAAACCTGAGCCTCTAGTTCCACATCTGTAAATGAAGTGAATGAAGTCATTTTAACAGTTTCTTAGAGTCTGATAGTGACAGGTTGTTCCAAAGCAATTAGAACAGATTGAGCAAAAGTACAAACAAACAAACAAAAAAAGATGGCATAGAAGTCAAGAAGTGCTATTAGGAAAAGTATTGAATTGCCTAAAATCACAGTCATGGATGACACTTAAAAACTGAAACCTATTTAGGATAAGGAAGGCAATTGCAAGGTCAGACTATTACCACCAGATAATATTAAGGGAAATTTTTACTCTGTAGAAATTCACAACTTGCTTATAACCTTGAGGAATTTATTTGTGGTATTAAAAGAATCAACTTTAAAGATTTCAGATTGATATTTCATGTGGAAAAAAGCTTTTATTTTCAAGGTTTCTGACACAGTTCTACAATCTGATTCAGGAAATAACTTGAGTACTACCTATTAAATGATCATAAGCAGATGGATAGTCTTTTAAAGGATATGATGTTTAACATCATTTCTGAACAGAATTTGTGAGGCTGGCCAAAATAGGCTATTTTTTTCCTCTAGAAATGGCAAATGTTCACCTCTCTGAAACTCAGCTATCCAGAATACTGACATAAGAAAAAAGTACAATTTGTATTTGAGCGGCCAAACATGTCATCCAATTTTTGCACTGGCACTTACACAACATACTCAGAACAACACAAGTTATCATGTTATCATATTCACAAGCAGGACAAAAACAACAAACTAGAAGAGGAAAGAGGTCACTACTGCCAGGAATACTGAAAACCACAAGCTATTCCCAAGTGCTGAATTAAGTTTAATATACTTATTTTGCTCTGTTTTAAAAAGCATACAATGTGGATTTTTTTACAGAACACACTAAATAATTAAAATATTTTGGTGCAGATAATTTCATTCACTACAAAAGAATGAAAACCTTTTTTTGCTCATCAGGAAAGGACCAACTGCTACCCTCAAGGAGTATAAATACAATTTGTAAGTTCTTAGTTATATGTAAAACTCAGCTCTTCAAAAAAATACACTCTTTCAGGAATAATAAGAAACAAGTTTTTGCTGTAGGTTGTCTATAATTAGGATATCTTATTTCTAGAGAAATATCTATGCCTTGATTATAGTCTAATGATCAAAATACATATCTAAGATGTGCATCAGTCTGCATAACTATAAGATATATGAGAATGCTTCACTATTTTAAAAACTAGAAGTATAAATTAAAAACAGCATGACTTACAGAAGTATAGGACTTACCTATTTTTATTTTATCAGCTAATATTTTCTTTTCTCCTGATGGCTGGTCTTACCCTAAGAAATTATCTTTCAGGCTCAATCTAAACAATGTTCAACTATTTAAAAAATAAACTATATTCTAATAATAAGATTTTGATGGAATGGGTATGGGGAAGTTCTTAACAGAAAGGGAGAGAGAAGTATTTACTGGCTGATGTTTAAAAAAAAACGGGTGGGGGAATAAAAAGCAAGCATTTATCACCAGAGGTTTCCTGTTAACAGACCTGAGAATCCAGTCTTCTTGGCAGCAATAGCTTGATGATACAATCAATCTAACTAACTCATTCTGCTTTGGGCTCATTCTCAGCAAGCAACACTTTGCCACGTATGTTGTCATACAGGAGAAAGAACGTGCTCAAGAGTCCTTTGGCACACCTGACAATCATGCATAAGGGAATAAACAATCAATCTGTTACAACTATCTCTTTTGAGTCTGGAAGTAAGATCCATTGCTTCTGGGCCTGATAAACCCTGGAAACAATTTCACATGGAGTTACTAGACCTGCCAAACTGAAGACCTAATAAAGGAATATTCCATTAGACTCCTCAAAGACAGTTCAATCTAACTTCAATGATTGCACGTTTTAGTCTTATTACAGGTCCTTTCGATGCTTCTAACTCTGCTGCACATAGATACCTAATTCAATGACTCTATGTTAATTTAGTCTACAGTTTAAAACACTGTTCAGTACACAAATCTACTCGAAATGGATTAAAGACTTAAATATAAGACCTTAACCTATAAAACTACTACAAGAAAACAAAGAGAAATGCTTCATAACATTGGACTAGACAAGGATTTTTTGGATAAGACATCAAAAGCAAAAAATAGGCAAATGGAATCATATCAAACTAAAACCCTTCTGCACAGCAAAAGAAACAGTCAACAGAGTAAAGAGACAATCTATAGAATGGGAGAAAATATTTGCAAATTATACACCTAACAAAGGGTTAATATCCAGAATACATAAGGAACCCAAACAACTTAACAGCAATAGAACAAATAATCCGATTTAAAAAATGAACAAAGACCTTAATAGACATAGACATTTTCTTCAGAGAAGGCATACAAATGGCCAAAAGGTATATAAAAAAATACTCGACATCACTCATCATCAAAGAAATGCAAATCAAAACCACAATGAGATATCACCTCACTCCAGTTAGAATGGCTATTACCAAAAAGACAAAAGATAAGTATTGGCAAGGATGTGGAGAATAGGGAACCCTTACTGTTGGTGGAAATGTAAATTAGCATAGCCATTATGGAAAACAGTATGGAGGTTCCTCAAAAAATTAAAATGGAACTACTATATGATCCAGCAATCCCAGTACTGGGTATATGGTTGACACTCCATATCCATGGGTTCTGCATCCATGGATTCAACCAACTACAGATAGAAAATATTCAGCAAAAAAAATCGAAAAAAATAAAAATTATATAAACAAAAAATATAGTATAGCAACTAATTACATAACATTTATATTCTATTAGGTATTATAAGTAATCTAGAGGTGATTTAAAGTATGCAGGAGGATGTACATAGGTTATATGCAAATACTATGCCATTTAATGTAAGAGACATGAGCATCAGTGGATTTTGGTATCTGCAGACGGTCCAGAAATCAATTCTCTGTGGATACTGAGGGACAACTATATATTCAAAGGAAATGAAATCAGTATGTAGTACTCCCATGTTTACTGCAGCACTATTCACAATAGCCAACCTAAGTGTACAACAACAGATGAATGGATAAAGAAAATGTGGTATATATACTCAATGGAATACAATGCAACCATCAAAAAGAATGAAATCCAGTCATTTACAATAACACAGATGAACCTGGAGGACATTATGTTATGTGAAATAAGCCAGACACAGAAAGACAAATACCAAATGTTCTCACTCACATGTGGAATCTAAAAAAGTTGATCTCACAAAAGTAGTGGGTATGAGAGACTGGGGAGGGTAGTAGAGAGTGGAGGATGGGAAGAGGTTGATAAATGGGTACAAAGTTACAATTAGCAAGGAAGATAAGTTTTGGTGTCCGATTGCACAGCAGGGTGACTATAGTCAACAATAAAGTATTGTATACCTCAAAATAGCTAGAAGGGAGCATTCTGAATGTTCCCACCACAAAGAAAGGATAAATCAATGAAGTGATGAATATGCTAATTACCCTGATTTGATCATTACACAATGTATACATGTATTGAAATATCACATTGTACCCCACAGATATGGACAATTATTGTGTGTCAATTAGAGATAAAAATAATTTATAATACATTATTCAAGAAAGTTTTTCACAATTAGAGATTATATACCTGTTTTATCCATTACTAATTTCTACTAATTCTAAGAAAGATTTTCATTTGACTTCTTAGCATCTCTGATCAGTATATGAACAGCAGCTCACTTAACTCTGAATTTAAATTTTTCCATAGCACCTAGCAGCATATATTATACAAAATGGGTAACTGATATATTTGCAGCACTAAACTAATTCGGCATGGACAGAAACAGCATGATTCCTTATTTTCAGGTGTTTTTGCCTTTTTTTTTTTTTTTTTTGGCAATCTAAAGAGAAAAGTGTCCTCTTAACCTTAGCACTCTCTCCTTTGAAGTCAGAACTCATACTTTTCCACATTTGAAATGAATGGTTCTTTAACCATCATTTCCAACAGAAGATCAGAAATCTCTTTTATTAGTGACCTGAAGTTCACATAAACATCTAATCAACCATGGAACCAAAGAGAGAGCAGCAGATCTTACACTTGGAGCACTGAAAATCTCTTTCCAAAATAATTCCCACACTTCTCTTCATGAAACCACTTTCTCACTGTATGACCTAAAGACAATTTCAAAACTCTACACCTAAATTTCCAAATAATAATGCTTACCTCATAAGATTTTGTTAACATATATTAATTGAGTTAATATATGCTAAATCCCCTAATAACTCCTCAAGAAATGATAATGCTAGTTTTTAATTGGCATTACCCACTAAACGTTTTCTAAGAGGTCTTGAAGATATATAACATCTCGATTACATCAGAATGTAACTTCAAAATTTTGCTTAAACAAACAAAAAGTAGTTTTTATAATGAAAGATAAAATGATAGTGACTATGTGTGACTACACGTATAAAATCCTATGCCCTCTAGGAGTTTATAATACAGTTGAAAAAACAAGTCCTAAATACATAAACCATGATTCATTTACTCATTTATCTATCCATCAAAAATTTACTAAGTACCTACTATGACACGGTCCTTAGCATTAAGGAATTTTCAGTCTAGGAAAAGTACTTAAGTATACAAGAAGTAACTATATAGGAATACATAGAGGAAGCCAGAGAGGATAATTAATTATACACAATAATGTATTGAATAAATAAGTCTTACAGTAACTAGAATATTTGAAACAGCTGAAAAATTATGTTTACAATCAACACTCAAATTCAACCACTCTTACATTTTTAACACCAAAATTATACTTTTGATACGATTTTTGGTTATTGGTAGAAGTAAAATGGGCATTTAATGTGCCCCATTGGTTGGGATTTAGGGACTAATATCAATAGAATATGACAGAGAGAAGTATATGAATCATTGTGGCAAATATCACAATTGAACTATAAGATTCACTGCTTTGTCCAATTCCACAATGTTTTAAAGTCAGATTAAATATTCATGTGGACTCAGATCATGAGATAACAAATGAATGTCTGGGGAAAATTGCAAATACAAGGAAAACTAATAAATGTTTAGCTTCCTCATCAAAAAAAAAAAAATTTAAAGGGCCTCTATTTAATCACTCAAGCAATTAGTAATGCCTTAAGATAATTAAAATGCACTATCCTATTGAAAAAAATTATGCAAACAGATATAAATTGTTTTTAATTACTTTTAATTTTATCAGAAATACTTCCAAGCTATTTATTACACTGAACAATGAGAAATTATGCAATATAAATACACTTTTACAAAGAAACATGTTTATGCTAAAGAGCAATCCAATTCTACACATAATTTTGATAATTCTTTTATAAAAATAATATTTTTATATTACTATGAAATGTAACTTGGTAGTTAAACTAATGCCTTGACTTGGGGGAACCTAGTTTCTATAAAGTTCTCTATTGTATTCAAAATTTTTAAAAAGTCATATCCAATATTAGTATATGACATTAAAGCATATTAAAAAAAGAAGTGACACTTTAGAGTTTTAATGATTTTTTCAAGGTTTTAAAAGCTACTGAGACAATATTTCACACAATATTACAATTGGAAATACTATATTAGAAACACTTCTTTATTAAACAAAAATGTAATTCAGAAAGGAAAACAAAAAATGCTACAGAGAGCTCTCTTTATAGAAGTATAAGTGAGCTGGGTTCAGCATAATTAGCAATGATTTCAGTATCTGCAACACTGATTTGGAGTTGACGAGACCAAACATAGTTTGTATAGATACTGTACTGAATGCTGCTAATTTACCACATTGATTCAGGAGAATACTAGGCAAAATTTAATTATAAGGATTAATAATCTCAGGACTACATTTCTGGGTACATATTAAAGGGCAAGTAAATCCACTAATTGATTAGTGAAATGCTACTTAATAGATAATCTCCTTTAAACTAATTAAACATTTTGAACATATGATACTTTTAATTGTGTAAGATAGCCAAGTTAAAATTGTCACCCCTGCATTTGTGATTCTTTTTGTATTTATTTAGGTAAACATTAACTTTGCAAGTTAAACATGACCCAGGATTTACGGGAGAAAATATTTTCTTCTTTTAATTTGAAAAGCTTTGTTTTAAGCTATCTTTAGTAATTCAGATAGAATCCAACAATAGTACCTATGAGACCAAATGCAAAAATCACTGATTTTTTCTTTGAGATTTTAAACCTTTTACAAAATTACAACTGAATGCATCTTCCTCATTCTACCCCCAACCTCACCACAACTGAGAAAAGCACTAGGCTCCAGAGACATCATCAAAAGCTTACCCTATTAAATAAACTCCACAGTGCCCAGAAAACAAAAATGCTCGTATATAAAATTTAGATAAACTGTCAGAGCAGTGTCATGATACACAATAGCTCACTGTCAGAACCTCACCAGAATGTGCTGTGCCAGCTGTTACAGCACTTCTTGATTAACTCTCTCCATGCCCAGTGACTGAAAACATGACGAATACAGTTACCCAACACAGTACTGGTGCTCATCAGAATGGACATTATTCTTGGCTACGTGTGAACTACTGCTCAATAATTCTGACAAAATCAATTACGTTAATAACAACATCACTATCCATTTCATTCAGAAACAGAAAAGAAAAAAATGCTCAACAGCCTAAGAAATAATTAGAATAACCTGTTCCCCTAAATAAAAAAGAATGCCTGAAAGTAGAGATTGTTGTGAAAACATTTTAACTTCAATATTAATTTTAGTAAAAATGCACAAACATGTGTATTTAAATCCTTTTTAAAATTAAATCTAAAAATAATCGAAGGTAATCTTTTAGGACTGGGCTTTGGATGAGTCTATTTAACAGAAACATCTGGTCCTGTTGAGATCTTTTAACCTTGAAAATGAGATTAGAAATCCACTATTTTTATGTTAAAGTAATTTCTAATTATTTTATTTGGGTCACAGATAATCTACTCTTGCTAGGTCTAAAATGACATCAGATTATCATTGCTATGATTATCCTGTTATCTTCTATTATAAATAGGAAGATGGGATTTTTCCTCCTAAATATGGGAGAAATGATTTTTTTATTCCAAGTAAGAATGAATAATGGAAAAAAATTACCAAAAATTGATATGCTGCGTCTCCAAAACCTCAAGCTAAACCTAAAAAGAGGTAGCATTTGTTTTGCTTGTTTGTTGCATAATAGCTCTAGGTCCAAACTATGCAATTATGCAGTTTATATAATGAGATGACATCGCTATTAGTGGTTTCCCAAAATGTGCTAGGATCTTTAGGGTGCAAGGGTAGGGGGAAAAGGAAGACTTCAATGGAAAAATTAAATTGTGATTCCTTCTCTCACTTGTTTCCTTTCTCATACCCCCTGACAAATTCATCCTTCTTTCACACCATAAAGAGAGATTCATGGATTCAGATTATGACAAAAACATGTCCAGATGTGAAATTTCATGTGGATAATCTTAATTTTATCATAGAACAAAACAGCAAATGCATTTTATAAAGAAAGTGAGCATAATCTATATTTTAACTTTAATTAAAATGTTAAATACAATTTTATTTAAATGCTAACAATTCATTAGATTTAAAATCAAACACTGAATGCATAACAACTTTAAATAATTAAGACTTAAAGAACCTTAAATCAATGTTAAGAGGAATATTCTGGAAACACTTATTATTTTTTAATCCAAAAGAGTAGTGCTTTAGATTCATTATTAAATCCAAGGTATACAGAATTAAAATATAATGTAATTTTAAGAATTCATATCCAAGATGAAGTAAAACGACTGAAGTTTAGACTAACAAATAGAATATGTTCTCTCTCTTGTTTTCCCTCCCTTAATACTTGCATTCTTTTTTAATGCTCCATAGACATATAATTTCTATAGACATCAACCCTGTCTAGTACAGTGTTCTGAGAGGGTACTACATATATGCAGAAAGAGATGAAACCTTTAGAGAGAGCATTATTTAACAAATGTGATCACTACTCAGTTTTAGAAATATCACATCAGAACTTAACCTCCCTATCCTAATACAATATAAGGTTGTTCAATATTACAGCAAAAAAAATCTCTGCAATTTGAGAATTAATATTAATATGTTGGTAGAATGGAATAGAGTCAGAATGGAACCTCATATTCATCTTTTAAAAACCAACAAAAACAATAAATAACTTACAGGCATACCTCAGAGATATTGTTACAGGCATACCTCAGAGATATTGCAGGTTTGGTTCCAGACCACTGCAATAAAGCAAGTATTGCAACAAAGTGAGTCACACGAATTTTTTGGTTTCCCAGTACATATAAAAGTTATGCTTATACTACAGTCTATGAAGTGTGAAATAGCATTGTCTTAAAAAAAACCATGTACATACCTTAATTTAACAATACCTTAACACTAAAAAAATGCTACCGATCACCTGAACCTTCAGTGAGTGCTAATGTTTTTGTAGGTGGAGAGTCTTGCCGTGATGTTGATGGCTGCAGACTGATCAGGGTGGTGGCTGCTGAAGGCTGGGGTGGCTGTGGCAATTTCTTAAAGACAACAATGAAGGCTGCCTCACTGATCGACTCTTCATGGAAGAGTTTTCTGTAGCATGCTATGCTATTTGATAGCATTTTACCCACAGAAGAACTTCTTTCAAAATTAGAGTCAGTCCCCTCAAACCCTGCTGCTGCTTTATCAACTCAGTTTATGTACTATTTTGAATCCCCTATTGCCATTTCAACAATGTTCACAGCATCTTCACCAGGAGTAGATTCCATCTCAAAAAACACTTTCTTTACTCATCCATAAGAAGCAACTCCTCATCTGTTCAATTGTTGCGAAGACTGCGGCAATTCAGTCACATCTTCAGGTTCCTCTTCTAATTCTAGTTCTCTTGCTATTTCCACCACATCTGCAGTGACTTCCTCCACTGAAGCCTGAAGCCCTCGAAGTCAATCACGAGGGCTGGCCTCAACTTCTTCCAAACTACTGTTAATGTTGCTATTTTGACCCCCTCCTATGAATCACGAATATTCTTACTGGCATCTAGAGTGGTGAATTTTTTCCAGTTTTCAATTTACTTAGCCAATTAACTGGCTTGGGTGTCATTCTTAGATTTTGGTGCATTTAAAATGTTAGCCAAATATAGGATGATAAATATATTTGAAGAGAGCATTTCTTTTAGAATTACTTCACTAAAAGATTTTTTGTCAGGGGCCTCCACTGGGAATTTCCTGAAGGCTTTGTGTGACACACACATATTTGTGAAAACCTATGTGGACTATTGCCTGAGTTTATTCTTAGGCAACCTCAGTGTTCCAAAGATCTATAAACAAAACATAGACATGGAAAAAGAATCCATCAGAGAAATCACTATCTATGACAACTATAGTCTTACAAAATGTATTTTTTAAATAATAAGACTTGAGAATCGAAATGACTCCTTTATCCATGGGCTGCAGAATGGATGTTGTGTTAGCAGGCATGAAAACAAGATTAATCTCCTTGTACATAGCCATCAGAGCTCTTGAGTAACTAGGTGCATTGTCAAAAGCAGTAATATTTTGAGAGGAATCTTTTTTTCTAAGCAGTAGGTCTTAACAGTAGGCTTAAAATATTCAGCAAGCAATTCTGTAAACAGATGTGCTGTCATCCAGGCTTTGCTGTTCCATTTACAGGCCACGGGCAGAGTAGACTTAGCATAATTCTTAATGGCCCTGGGATTTTCAGAATGGCAAATAAGCATGGCTTCAACTTACAGTCACCAGCTGCATTAGCCCCTAACAAGAAAGTCAGTTTGTCCTTTGAAGATTTGAAGCCAAGCATTGTCTTTCCTCGCTGGCTATGAAAGTCTTAGATGGCATCTTCTTCCACTAGAAGGCTGTTTTGCCTACATGTTGTTTAATGTAGCCACCTTCATCAATTATCTTAGCTAGAACTTCTGGATAACTCGCTGCAGCTTCTACAGAAGTGTTTGCAGCTTCACTTTGCACTTTTATGTTATGGAGATGTCTTTTAACCTTAAACATCATGAACCTACCTCTGCTAGTTTCAAACTCTTCTTCTGCAGCTTCCTTACCTTTCTTAGCGTTCACAGAATTGAGAGTTAGGGCCTTACTCTGAATTAGGCTTTGGCTTAAGGCAAAGTTGTGGCTGGTTGGATCTTCTATCCAGACCACTAAAACCTTCTCCATATCAGCACTAAGACTGCTTCAGTTTCTTATCATTCATGTATTCAACAGAGTAGCACTTTTAATTTCCTTCAAGAACTTTTTCTTTGCATTTACAACTTGGCTAAATGTTTGGTGCAAGAGGCCTGGATTTTGGCTTATCTCAGCTTTTGACATGCCTTCCTCACTAGCTTGATCGTTTCTAGCTTTTGATTTAAAGTGAGAGATGCGTGACTTTTCATTTCACTTGAACACTTAGAGGCCACTGTAGGGTTATTATAATAATTGGTCTAATTTCAATATTGTTGTGTCTCAGGGAATACAGAGGCGTGAGGAGAGGAAGAGAGATGGGGGAACAGCAGTCAGAAAACACACACCATTTACTGATTAAGTCCACCATTTTAAATAGGCATGGCTCATGGTGCCCCAAAGTGATTACAATGGGAACATCAAAGATCACTGATCCCAGATCACCATCACAGATATAATAATAATAACAATAATAATAATAATTTAAAAAGTTTGAAATATTATGAGAATTAGCAAAACATGGCACAGAAACATGAAGTGAGCACATGCTGTTGATGGTTAGCATTTTTTTAGCAATGAAGTATTGTTAAAGTATATACATTTTTTTAGACACAATGCTATTTAATACTAAATAGACTACAGTATAGTATAAACATAACTTTTTCCTTTTTTAAAATCTCAATAGATTTACAGGGTACAAATGGTTTGTGTTACATGCGTGTATTGTATGCTGGTGAAGTCTGGCCTTTTAGTGTACCCACCACCTGAAAAGTATACATTGTACCCTATAGATAATTTTCCCTTTTTCCTTCTCTGAACGAGTTTCCAATGTCATGTATACTCCTCTCTTATAATCACGAGTACCCATAACTTAGATCCTTCTTTTAAATAAGAACATGTGGTATTTTCTCACTTAATGGTTTTCCATTCCTGGGTTACTTTGCTTAGGATAATGACTTCCAGTTCCATCCAAGTTGCTGCAAAAGACAATATTTCATTCTTTTTTTGTAGCTGAGTAGTATTCTATGGTATACGTACACCACATTTTCTTCATCTACTCATCGGTTGATGGGCACTGAAATTGATTCCATATATTTGCAATTGTGAATTGTATTGTGATAAACATACAAGTGAGTGCAGGTGTCTTTTTGATATAATGACTCTTTTCCTTTGGGCAGATACCAGTAGTGGGAAGGATGGATTGAATGGTAGGTCTACTTTTAGTTCTTTGAGGAATCTCCATCTTGTTTTCCATAGAGGTTGTATTATTTTACATTCCCATCAACATTGTGTAAGTGTTCTCTTTTCACCACATCTGTGCCAACATCTATTGTTTTTTGACTTTTTCATAACGGCCATTCTGACAGGGTTAAGGTGATATCTCACATGGTTTTAATTTGCATTTCCCTCATGATTAGTGATGTTCAGCATTTTTTGATGTTTTTTGGGCATTTGTATATCTTCTTTTAAAAATCTTTATGTCTTTGTCCACTTTTTAATGGGGTTATTTGTTTTCTTCTTATTGATTTGTTTGAGTTCCTTGCAGATTCTGGATATTAGTCCTTTGTCAGATGCATACTTTGTGAATACTTTCTCCCATTCTGTAGGTTGTCTGTTTACTCTGTTGATCATTTCTTTTGCTGTGTAGAAACTTTCTAGTTTAATTAAGTCCCATATATTTACTTTTGTTTTTGATGTATTTGCTTTTGGGGTCTTAGTCATAAATTCTTTGCCTAGGCCAATGTTCAGAATTGTGTTTCCTAGGTTTTATTATAGAATTTTTATGCTTTCAGGTCTTACATGTAAGTCTTTAATCCATCCTGAGTTAACATTTGTGTATGGTGAGAGATAGGGATCCAGCTTCATTATTCTGCATATGGCTATCTAATTTTCCTAGCTCCATTTATTTAATAGGATATCCTTTCCCAGTGTACATTTTTGTCTGTTATGTTCAAGATCAGTTGGTTGTAGGTATATGGCTTTATTTTGGGGTTCTCTATTCTGTTCCATTCATCTATATGTCTACTTTTATTCCAGTATCATGCTGTTTTGGTTCTATAGGCTTGTAGTATAATTTGAAAAGAGGTAATACAATGCCTTGAGATTTGTTCTTTTTGCTTAGGATTGCTTTGGCTATTTGCACTCTTTTTTGGTTCCATATGAATTTTAGGATTATTCTTTGAAAAGTGATGTTGGTATTTTGATAGTAATTGCACTGAATCTCTAGATTGCTTTAGGCAGTATGATCATTTTAATAATATTGATTCTTCCAATCCATGAGCATGGGATGTTTTTCCATTTGTTTGTGTCATCTACAATTTCTTTAATCAGTATTTCATAGTTCTCCTTGCAGAGATCTTTTACTTTCTCAGTTTATTCCTAGGTATTTTTTAAATTTTTGTATAACCATAACTTTTATATGCACTAGGAAACCAAAAAATTCATGTGACTCGTTTTGTTGTGATATCTGCTTTATTGTAGTGGTCTGGAACAGAACCTGCAATATATCGGAGGAATGCGTGTTTACAATAAAATGCTGGAGACTTTTTTAACATACATGTTTACACACATGCAAATAAATAGCCTCAACAAAATAAATTTGTAGAGGCTGGTCAAAAGAGTTCTGCATTTTAAATTTTGACAGACATTAACTATTCCCTGAAAATGTTATACCAATTTATGTAAGAGAAAATCTATTTGCTCTACATCTTTTGCAGTGTATCATAATTTTAATCCTTACTTAATATAATTTTTCTCATGTTTTTAAATTTCTGTTGTAATAAAAGGACCGGATTTGGCTAATTATGAAGAAAGACTGGTACTACCATGTATATTTCAATCTTATATCTAATAACTTCTATAGCTTCCAACTAACCTATAAGAAACTCATGAAATAGAGGTACCTATGAGGGTATTATTACCTAATATGATACTTCTATGTGTTTGATGCAATTGTTTCAATTAGACGGTCTGAAAAAACTACTTATTCCTATGTAGGTAATAATAAAAAAGGGAAATAAATAAGTAAATACTATAAATACATTCTTATGTAAAAATGTAAAAAATAGATTTGACATTATATCAAGACTTTTCCATATCAAATATCATAAAATGAGGAGCTGTCATCAGACTTTCAGACATCCTAGATAAACAATGACAATCACTTGTTAAGTTAGTTTACAAACCAATAAATACATTCAAACAAAAATAAGATTTAATTACTAATGAAATGTTTCTACTAACAACTCCATTTCTGGGAATTTCCCCTAAATTAATAATTTAAAGAGGAAAAGGAGATGTTTAAAGTAATGTTGTTTGTAATATAAAAAAAAAATAATACACTAGATGCCAATCAATTAGAAAATGGCAAATTAAAGTATGGTATATTAACTAAATAGAGAACATGCAAGTATTAAAAACTGTAAACATGATGTCTTTAGCCCTAAAAAAATACTATTAATGTTTAAAAGCAGGATACAAGATTGCATGTATACTCTGTACCTGATTATAACTACTTTAAAATTACATAGGCAAGTGAAAATGAAAAATATATTAAAAATGAGTAATTTTCTCCTTCAAGTTCTAAGCTTTCTGTAACTTTTTAGAAGAAGTTCATAATTAGGTAATATATTCATAAACATTACTTTACATTAAAAATATACTTACTGTAATAATGCCAATTAGTTGAGTATAAAAGAGTCCAGTTATTCCAACCAGCATAGTAATGCCCATAAAGGCAGCTAGTCTCATTATGGCCAATTCATGTCTGACAAGAAAGAGGTCCTAGAAAGAAAAAGAAAAAGAAAATCTTAAAAACTATTTCAAGAGTTGCTTATAGTTGCAATAATAATCAAGAATTGATGTCACTTCTGGCTCAAGGTAAAAGAAGAAAGAAAAAAATAACAATAAAGAATTGAGCCATAACACATCTTCCTTATTATCTTAAAAGAACTACCCCCCCCTTTTAAGCTTATTCTATTTAATCAATATGTAAATATTTGAAAATTTCAAAAATTACTGTTTTTAATTTATAATAGCAAGCTAAAAAAATACATGATTTTACCACTCTCTGTATCAAAAAATCTCAATCCCAGGGTTGCACATTAACCTTGTTTATTTTTGAACCTATTTTGGGCAAAACAAAATAAAACAAAACAAGAAAACTAAACAAAAAACCCAAGACAAAACAAAACACTTATAGTGTACAATCTTTGGTCTATCAAAGAAATTTTATTATTGTACTGCTAAAATGTTTGAATGCACAAGCATGATTTATATTATTAAAGTTCAAGAGATCAAGAGACCTAGAAATCATGTAACTTAGTCAAAATGACGTGAAAACATACATAATAGGATCATAAGGACAGCTCTCTTCATTCATTCATCTATCCAATCACCCAACCACCACTGCCAAGCACTGAGCTATGTAATATAAATGTAAAAATGATAAAGATATGGTCCATGCCCCCAAGAAGTGTGCAAATTACTTACAGAGAGAGCCCAACTTTGCAAAACTCCAAAACAATGTGATAATATGCTGTAACAGGGAGGCATGCACAGAGTACTATAGAAACATAAGGGAACACCGAGACAGGAGGAAGAAATGGAAATGCTGTGAGTAAAAACTGACTTTCTGGCTCAGAGATTGAAAATGAGAACCAAAGATACTGTGGTAGAAGGACAGGAAAACAAGAAGCATTTCATTTACCCTTACTGTTACGAAATAGATAAGAGGAGGGAGAGAGTCAAAAAAATAAGACTTCTACTGGAAATCCATTGTTGCTAAACTTTGGAATAAAGCAGCCACAGTGGATAAAAGCAACAAGCAAATGGAAAGGACCTCCAAAACACAACCACCCACATGCTTTCTTTTATACTGACTCACATTAAGGATTAAAGGTATCCTGATAGCAATAACAAAAATAGGGAGGTCATAATGATAATGTGCTGGCTTGAAACAAAAGAAAATGATGCTTTTCTGTGTGTGCATTACATTGAAACACCACCAGACTCAAGCAAAAATCTGATTCCACACCCAAATTACTTATTCATTAGCCTGGGAAAACTTAAAATTCACCAAGATAAGGTGTTATATAGCAGTCAAATATTAGGCAGTCATTTCAAAACTTCAGTAAAGAGAGCCTAATTCGGCATCCTTATAACACATATAAAAATCAAAAAGTAGGGCTGTGAATGATATAAAAAATTAAGTTCTGCTATAATGCTGTTTGAAAACACAAATTTGTTCCAATGTAATTGATACATTAAGCAACAATTTGAGCATAGCAATACTTTTGTTTCTTATGCATGATTCTGTCTGTGAAAAATCCTTGATGAACACAGATAATTGTACCCAGCTGAACCAAGACATGTAGGAATACACAAAACACACACCCCTCAAACATCTACTAGTCTCAGTTTATCACGTGTTATGAGCCACACCCATCTACATCTGGTATTACAATTTTCCCTCCAATTTCAGAGACCCTCCTTCCGTCACTTCAAAGTAACTCACACTCTGCAACCCTTCTGATGGTATCTTCCACAAGAAAACGTCCAAGTCTCTTTCAAGGTGAAGAGCCATGTCTATTGTAGTGTGTATGTATTTCTTAACCATTTAACGTGTATAAAAATGTGCTACCGTTTTTATTAGGTTCCTACCCTTTTAAGCATCACTGACAAAGTTTCTGAGTGCTGTGCTCCCATTTGCCCATTAGGCCCGTACTTTTATTCCATGGTTTTACACTGTGAAGTGATTTTTAGGAATGCACATATTGCATTATAGCAGAGCTTACTGTACTAAAATTACCATCTATGACCAACTAAAATCCATCCTCTCTTCTCCCAGTGAAAAGATTTTTTAAAACTTTTTGGCCAACTACAATTTATAAATGTCAGGGATGGAAATGAGACTAAAAGATCTACTTATAATATTACATTTATTCATTGGGTTATACATTTATAGTTAAAGTATTTATGTAAAATACAGTAGTAAAAAACTTTAATCTAGAAATTGCTTTTTATCACTTTTACATTTTCAAAAAACAACTGTATTCCAAGTTCACACATGCATAATTAACATCATCAGCACTAAATCCATATTTTGAGTCACTTAACACTGTTCTCTAGAGTACATCTTTACTTCTGTCTTAGATTTTTTTTAGATTTAGCACTTTTTGAATCCAAAAATTGGCTTAGGGAATTTTATCCAAATCACAAGAACCCATTTGCTATTCCAGATCTTTACTACATAATCAGTATATGGGCTGAATTGTGTCCCCCCGTCCTGCCAAAGTTCACATATTGAAGCCCTAACCCCATACCTCAGAATGTGATTGCATTTGGACATAGGGCCTTTAAAGCAGTGATTAAGTTTAAATGCAGGTCTTAAGGTGGGCACTAATCTGATCTGATTGGTGTCCTCATAAGAGGAGGAAATTTAGACACATAAAGAGACACCAGGGATGCTCCCACACAGAGGAAAGACCATGTGCAGACAGTGAGAAGGTGGCTATCTGCAAGCCAAAGAGAGAGGCCTCAGGAGAAACCGAACCTGCTGACATCCAGATCTTGGACTTTTAGCCGTAGAACTGTAAGAAAATACATTTCTGTTGTTTAAGCCACCAGTATTTTGTTATGGCAGCCCTAGCAAACTAACATAATCAATAACCATATTTCTTTATTGTTTTCATTTCTTCCCACTTTTTGTTAAGAACTATACTTATATTCGGATAAATGCATAAAACGTGCTCAATTTAAAGAAAAGTAACACTATCCTCTGAAGAATGAGAATGTCTGAAACCAAGCACAGCCTCCTGTGTATTCCTTCTCCATCACAACCTCTCCCTTGCCTCTATCCTAAAGGTACAGGTTATTAATTCGTTCTTCATACATTTTGGATACTACTGTGTTTTAGCTGCATATTTCAAATACCTTCCCCCACTCTGAGACTACCTGTTCACTCTATTCATGCCATCTTTTGATAAACTCAAGGTCTTAATTTTAATGTAGTCCAATTTATCAATCATTTCCTTTAGTGCTTTTTATATCCTATTTAAGAAATCTTTCCTGACCCTGAAGTAACAATGACATTCTCCTATATTATCTTCTAAAGCCTCTAAAAGCTTTCTAAGTTTTGCCTTTCACGTTTAGGTCACTAATCCACCTAGATTTGATGTTTATTTTTTTGTATACGGTGAAAGACAGGGATCTGAATTTATTTTTACAATATGGATATTCGACCATTCCAGAATGATTTATTTGAAAAGCTGTCCTTTCCTCAGTGGTCAGAGCTCAAGTATCCATACATGCATGAATCAGATTTGGCTCTCTAGTCTGTTCCCTTGGGATATCTGTTTATCCCTGTACCAGTGACACACGTCTCAGTTACTGGGGCTTTGTAATAAGCATCAATACCTGGTAGGCTAAGTCATCCCATCTTATTCTTTTGCAAGAACGTCTTTGTTATTCCAGATAATTTGTATTTCCATAAAAATTTTAAAGTTATATTTTCAAGTTACAACACACACTGAGGCATACATTCCCATATAACATTCTTTTCACTAAGTTTCAAAAGTTTTCCCCTAGAAGTCTTGTACTTTTTTGGTCAGATTTAATTCAGAAATTTCCTGGGTTTTGATTCTATTACAAATGGCATTGCTATTAATTTCATTGTCTAAAGGATTACTATATAAAAATAGAATTGATTTTTAAAAAATACTGTTTTGTAGTCACGCTTTTTAAACTTTCTTAAAAATCCAAAAGAATCTATGAATAAATTACTTACACAATTATATCACCTATTAGTAATGCTAGTTTTATTTCTTTCAGCAGTTGTACCTTTTCTTTCTCTTGGCTTACTGCATTGGCTAAAACTTCTAGCACTATGTTTAATAATGATAGTGACAATGGGCATTGATGTGTGCGTTGTCCCCCAACTTGGAGGGAAAGAAGTCAACATTTCATCTTAGCATGCTATAGCTGGTTGGTTTTGTGTGTTTTTTTATTTGGCGGGGGGGCACGTTTATCTGATTAAGAAAGTTCTCCTCTAGTTCTAGTTTGCTAAGAGTTTATAATGTGAATGGATGCTGAATTTTGTCTTTGTCTTCATACATTGAGATGTGCATTTGAATTTTTTTTTCTAATCTGTTAATGTGATCAAACATACTGACTGATTTTCTAATGCAAAAACAACCTTTCATTCCTAGAATAAACTCATCTTAGTCAGGCTGGTTATATTTAATTTAATTTAACCAGATTCAGTTTGCTAGTATTTTGTTCAGGAGTTTTTCATCTATGTTCATAATGATTTCTTTTTTTATTATCCTTGATAGGTTATGTATCCAAGATATGCTATACACATAAAATGAGTTGAGGAGAGTTCCCTCTTTTTTCTATTCTTTGAAAGGCTTTGTGTAAAACTGAAATTATTGTTTCCTTTTGCATTTGATAGCGCTAGAACACACTAGTAAATCTGCAAATATTCCCTGCAGGAAAAGTTGTAACTACTCCCTAGTGATTATAGGACTACCCATGTTTCTGATTTCTTCTTAAAGCAATTTTCTTCTTGAAGCTTTTGTTTGAAGATCAGGAAACTCAATAAAACAAAGATGTCAACTATCCAAACTGACCTATGGAATTGATACAATCCTAATAAAAGATCCTCTACCAGGAGAGTACATATTCTACTGGTGGGAGTTTTTTGTTTTGTTTTGGTTTGTAGAAAGTGATAAGCTGTTTCTATATTTCACAGGAAAAAACAAAGAATAGCATAACACTCTTATATGAAAAGAACAAGGTAAGAGGGTCTATTCTACTGCATGCATTCTCAACAGGGCCAGTTTTGCCCCTGAGGGAGAAAATTGGTTCTTAGAGGGAGAAAAAAATCTTAGCTATTACAATTGTTTGTGGCCCTATATAAATCAATCTTATCTGACAAAATCTTATTCCTTAGTATTGAACTTTGGGGCGGGGGGCACAGTGAGAGGAGAAAAATGCCTAAAATGGCTCCTTAGGGGGGCAAAGTGAATGAAAAAAAGGTTAAAAATACTGCTCTACTGGATGATAAGATTATAAAACTATACTTACAATGATAGTGAGGTATAGTCACAGGAGAGACAAATAGATCAACAGACTAGAGAACAAGAAAGAAATAAACACATATATGGATCTTGATTTATGACAAAAATGGCAGTGTACGGCAGAGGAGAAAGAATTATCTTTTCAATAAATGGTGCTAAATTAACTGGATACTCATCTGTGAAAAAATGAAACCCTGACTTCCATCTAATAAGAATCACAAAAATCAATTCCAGGTAGAAATATGAAAGAGAAAAATATAGTACCTAGATGATGATATAGGAGAATTATATTGATGATTTTAAGATAGAGAAAGATTTCATAAACTGAATCCAAAAACACTACTCAAAAAGAAAAAGATTGATAAGTGGAATGCATTAAAATTAAAAACTTCTGTTCATCAAAAAATACCATTAGGAGAGTCAAAAGGTAAACCATAGAGTGAAAGAATTTATAACACATATAATCAAAAAGGGCTCTAATCTGAAACATCCTACAGGCACCAAGAAAAAGTCATATGGGCAAAATGCTTAAATAGGAACACCACCAAACAGTTTATTCATGTGGCCAGTAAATATATGAAAAGCAGCTCAACACCATTAGTCATCAGAGAAATGCAAATTAAAGCACAATGAAGTACTGCTAACATGCACCAAAATGGCTAACATTAAGAATACTTAAACAAGTATTAGCATGGCTGTGAACCAACCTAAGTATATACTCTGCTGGTAGAGACTTTAAATTGGTACAACCAGTTTGGAGAATGGTTTAGCAGTATTTAAAGCAACATGAACAAAGTTGCTTATGGTAACATTATTTGTAACCACTAAAAACTAGAAACAATATAAATGCCCATCAACAGAATGGATAAATTGTTTTATATTAAATGAATACCATGAATATTTATAGCAATATTCACAATAATGAAAATTAACTATATCTAATATGTCAAAAAGGATAAATCTTACAAATGTTGCTCAAAAGAGGCATTCAGACAATTCACTGAATTGTTTTTATTTTTATACTCATTTGTATGTGTTACATTTTATAATATAAAGTGTATAAAAACAGAATGTAAAAATACCCTTATTAATTTTAGAATAAAACTGAACTCTTTTAAAATACATGTAACACACAAAATAAAGTTGTTATATAATAGATAGCCTATGAAAGGAGAGAGAAAAATACGTCAAATAAGATACAGAAAAGAGAGGGAAATAGCGAGAGTAAGAGTCAGATCATCTCTCTGACCACATTTATTACTTTCTTCCTGGCTCACTTTGATCCAACCATATTGGCCTCATTGCTATTTCTCAAGTACATCTAGCAAACTCACCACATCAGGGCTACTGCATTTGTTCATCTCAGAGAACTCTTTCCCCTGTTATCCATATGCTTCCTCCCTCGCTTTCTTCAGGTTTCTGCTTAAATATCACCTTTTCAGAGATTTTTCCTTGACCGAAGTGCAGAAAATCCCAGTATTCCCTATCTCCTTGCCCTATTTTATTTTTTCCATAGTACTTATCTCCATCTGGTACATATTTATTTCTTTAGTTATTGTTTGTCTCTTTTAGCAGTATGTAAGTTTCTTGAAGATGGGGACTTTTGCCTGTCTTATTTAATCAGTCGTCCCTAGAGCCTAGAATGGGCTCTTGCTCACAGCAGGTGGTCAATATTTATTGAATGAATGAATGAAAATGAAGAAGAAAGTTGGACAAAAGAACAGACTCTCCTCCCCCAACCTGTGAAGATACAGAGAATATTAATACCTACACAGACCATTAGAAATAAACACAGAAATAGAAACACATAAGCAAAATGTACAAAAACATAGTTATGTCCTCACACACAAACCAGCAGAGGAGAGGGCCACTTACCTGAGATTATATTCCTATATTTCTATCTGGTAATCTTTTATACCATTGAAAATTTGAGGAAAAAAAAAGATACAAAACTAGGCAGTAGTGGGAGCACCACCTCTTGATACAAGCTAAATGAAAATAAGCCAAGAGTCAGATTTGGCTACTTATGATCTAGCAAACAATTTTTCCAATACCTGGTCTGTGAATTCCTTGAGCTCATTTCTTCTTATAATCTTACCTTCTATCCTAATCTCAATTTAAGTTCTAAGATTATATCCCATACTTTATCATTTCCAATAACTGTACCCATAACATAATTGCAAGTTCAAGCATGTCACCTTCTGAATACCACCTCCTACCTTCTGAGCTAACTTCCTTGTAGACCATCGCCGCTAACAAATTCTCACCCTCAATGGGACCTCCAATCTGTTGACTCAACCACCATTTCACTGGCTTCCCTCATACATTCAACTCCCTACTTGTTTATATTCCATGGTCCATTGCTATAACTTCTCCTTCAATATACCATCAACTTTCTTGACCTTCTCTCTCACCATCACTTTCCTTTTGCTTCACTGGCTGCTCCTTCATCACCTTTCTTGTTCCTCCTCATCTGACTTCTAAAATTTAACAGTGCCTACATTTTGGTCTTCAGACCTCTTTTCTTCTCTATTCACACTTACTCTCTAGGAAATCTGCAATCAGTCTCTATGTCTTTAAATGCCATCTTTATGCTGAAAGCTCCCAAATTTATATATCTATCTAGATAATTCCATTGAAATCCAGATTCCTACATCTAACTGCTTAGTTAACTAACATCTCTTCCTGATGTCAAATGGTCAAGTAAACAAGTGTAAAACCAAAATGTTTAACTTCTTCCTAAAACCTACTCTTCCCTCAGACTTCCCTATCTCGGTAAATAGTATGTCCATTCTTCCAGTTGTTCAGGCCATGAAATATTGGAATTATCCTTGACTTTTCACTTTCTATTTCATCTCCCACATCCGAATCATCACCAAATCCTGTTAGCTCTCAAACTATAATGAACTACTTCTCAACATTTTCGCCACTAGCATAGTCATCTCATGCTTGGACTATATTTTAATAGCCTAGTAACTGATCTTCCTGCTGCCATCCTTGCCCCTCAGTTTACTCTTCAAAGAAACTACAGTTTTCTTTCTAAAATATAAATTAGATTGTATAATGGCTGAAAACCCTCCAACAGCTTCCAAAGTCCCAACCACTAAACATCTTGACAAAACAAAGTCTTCATCTCCAATCACATCCCTTACTGCTCTCAATTCATCTATAACTGTCCAACTCACTCCATTCAAGACACAGTGGTCTTCCCTTACTGTTCCTGGAAAACGTCAAGCATGTTCCCACCTCAGGGTCTTGGCACTGGTTCTTTCCTCTCCTAGAATGCTCTTCCTCCCCATAACAGTCACTTGCTTGACTTCCAGGTCTCTGCTCAAGTGTCACTAGGAGAAAGACCCTCCCTGACTATATTTTCAATTATCACTCTCCATCCCTGTACTCTGCTATATTATACTTCATAATACTTATCTTGTTTACCATCTATTTATTTATTACTTATCTCCTCCAATTAGAATATAAGCTCATTCAATGCAGGAACTTTGTTTTGTTCACTACTGCATCCTCAGAGCCTAGAAGAGGAGCCAGTGCACAATTAGGCACTGAATCATGTTTACTGAATGACTGAATAAATGGTCTTCATAATTTTTAAAAATGAACAACTGTTTTACAAATAAAATAATAGTTTTTCTAGCAATCATTATAAAGCATTATATTATTTGTAAGTAGGTTTTTGTGGTTTTATAAGACTAGTCTGATATATTTGTGATGTGATGTGATATATTTGTGATCTTCCTCCTACTTGAAGGGTTTCTCAGTCTCAGCACTGACACTTTAGGCTAGATAATACTTTGTTGTAGGGGACTGTCTTATGCATTGTAGGGTATTAAGCAGCATCCCAAGCCTCTGCCCACTAGATGCCAGCAGCACTCCCCCAGTTGTGACAACCAAAAATGTCTCCAGACATTACCAAATGTCCCCAGAGGGGGAAAGTCTCCCACCTCCTCACTGAGAACCACTGCACCAATGGTAAAGGATTTGGCTTTTCTCTGTTGCTCAAGAACCATACCATGTTCATGGGTCGGCAGAATCAACATTGTTAAAATGTCTATACTACCCAAAGTGATCTACAGATTCAATGCAATCCCTATTAAAATACCAACATCATTTTTCACAGATATAGAAAAAATAATTTTACGCTTCGTATGGAACCAGAGAAGACCCTGTATAGCAAAAGTAATCCTAGGCAATAAAAACAAAATGGGAGGTATCAATCTACCAGACTTCAAACTATACCACAAGGCTATAGTAATGAAAACATCTTGGTACTGGCACAAGAACAGGGACATTGACCAGTGCAACAGAACTGAGAACCCAGATATAAAATCATCCTCATATAGCCATCTAATCTTTGACAAAGCAGACAAAAACATACATTGGGGAAAAGAATCCTTATTCAATAAATGGTGCTGGGAAAACTGGATAGCCACATGTAGAAGACTGAACCAGGATCCAAACCTTTCACCTCTCACAAAAATCAACTCACAGTGGGTAACAGACTTAAACCTAAGATGTGAAACGATTAGAATTCTAGAAGAAAATGTTGGAAAAACTCTTATAGACATTGGCTTAGGCAAAGAATTTATGAAGAGGACCCCAAAAGCAATCACAGCAACAACAAAAATAAATAAATGGGACCTGATCAAATTAAAAAGCTTCTGCACAGCCAAAGAAACTGTCACGAGAGCAAATAGACAACCTACACATGGGAGAAAATTTTCACATGCCTCACATCCAATAAAGGGCTGATAACCAGAATCTATTTAGAACTCAGGAAAATCAGCAAGAAAAAATCGAACAACCCTATCAAAAAGTGGGCAAAGGACATGAACAGAAACTTTTCAAAAGAAGACAGAATAATGGCCAAGAAACATAGGAAAAAATGCTCAACATCTCTAATCATCAGGGAAATGCAAATCGAAACCACAATGAGACATCACTTATCTTCAGTGAGAATGGCATTTATCAAAAAGTCCCAAAACAATGAATGTTGGCGTGCATGCGGAGAGATAGGAACACTCATACACTGCTGGTGGGACTGCAAACTAGTGCAACCTCTGTGGAAAGCAATATGGAGATACCTTCAAGAGATACAAGTAGATCTACCATTTGATCCAGCAATCCCATTACTGGGCATCTACCCAAAAGAACAAAAGACATTCTATAAAAAAGTCATCTGCACTCGAATGTTTATAGTGGCACAATTCATAATTGCAAAGATGTGGAAACAACCCAAGTGCCCATCAATACATGAGTGGATTAATAAAATATGGTATATGTATACCATGGAGTACTATTCAGTTATAAGAAACAATGGTGATATAGTACCTCTTGTATTTTCCTGGATAGAGCTGGAACCCATTCTACTAAGTGAAGTATCCTAAGAATGGAAAAATAAGCACCACATGTGCTCACCAACAAATTGGTTTCACTGATCAACACCTAAGTGCACATATAGAAATAACATTTATCGGGCATCCGGCAGATGGGAGGGAGGAGGAGGGGATGGGTATATACAAACATAATGAGTGCAATGCGCACCATCTGGGGGATGGACACACTTGAAGCTCTGACTGGGGGGCTGGGGAGGCAAGGGCAATGTAACCTAACCATTTATACTCCCATAATCTGCAGAAATTAAAAAAAAGGAATGGAAATAGCTTAGATCACATCTGAAACGTCTAAAGTATACCTATTTGAATTTTCAAAATGACTAAAGAATGAACTTTACGTACTGAGGGTAGGCTCATGTGGCAATTACTCTTGCATTAAAATAAATAATTTAAATTTAATCCTAAAATGAAATCCTATTATATCTGTATGGTTATCAGCACTTTTTGGAATGGGCTTTAGCTTAAGTTTACTATATTCTAAAATACAGGCTAAGAAATTACAGGTTTATTAGTATATTACCCCCCTACAGCCCTCAGCTAAAATGCACTTTTCCAGTCTTATTACATTCTAATAGAAATTAATATCTAAAGGGAAAAAAGTCACTATTTATACCTCTGTAATGGCTATCATTGAGTATTCAGAATTATGCATTCAATTTTAGTATAAATATGTATGCAATTTGTCTTATACAGAAAATTTCACTAGCATCTGACTGCCAGGTTCATAGCTGAGAGTAAAATATTTCATAAAAATTATTTTGTCTGCCTTATCATGTTTTAGCAGTAAAAATGCTAAAAAAAAAAGTTGAATCAATTCAATAAGAAAAGAGGATAACATACTTTCTTGCTACATTTACCCTTTAATGTAGTGCTACAATGTTTGATAAAAGCAAGAGTGAGACAATAAAATTGCCACCAGGCTTTCACCATTTAAATTCACAGTGACTGAAACAGTCCTATAAAGAAATAAAAACTGCTAAATCTTCTATGCTAAATCCTGTAATATTTATAACTATTTGACTATATAAACACATTTAATGAAGACACATATTCAGAAAACCTGGTATTTTGGGGCAAGGTCAAGATTTATTATAAGTTTTCTATGTTCCATCTGTCACTAAAAGCATAGTGATATATTGACAAATAGACAATTACTAGAATAATAGACTATTCTTATTTCTTTACAAATATAAACTATCTGACATTATTCCTCTCAAGCAAAAAAAAAAAAAGTTACTAAAAAACAATATCTCTACTAGCATTCCAGGATATATGAACAAAAAAGCCAAATTATTTTCATATTAGAATTAAAAATAATGTTCATTTCATATCAATCTAAGTTCCACGATACTCTTGGCTATTCTTGACCACTCTTTCCCCAAATCCAAAAACTATATATTTCAGCAATTTTATCCATTCCTCAGTGAATACAATAAATAAATGACCTTCTAAATATAAATAAAACAATGGTTATTAAGTAAAGCCTAAAATATTTTTAAATAGCAGAAGTATCCAGGCTAGTTTAAAACTGATTATATGAAAAGATTAAAATAAATTATGAAGAGATTTACCAATATTCAAAGCTATCTACAACCAAGGCTTCTAGCTATTTCTATTGTTTGTTAGCCAAAAGGCTAGGCTAATAATTCTGTGGCACAGTTCTGACATCAAATCCCTAGCAACACTATTAGATATCAGCCAATTGGAATAATAATAATGTATCTTCCTAGAGAAGAGTTGGCTGGGCTGCTAAACATTATTTATTTTCCTCTTCTGAATATTGGCAGCATGTCCTTTATTGAAATTCTCTCCCCTCTCTTCCCCTTATGTTATCCTCTTCTCTCATAGCCTTAAATGCAGTTAGTATGGTAGGTTTTGCCCTTCTCATAAAAATAAGTATAAAATAATTAGAAATTATCTAAATCTACCACATCTTAAAACAATTTAAAAGGTGTAACTTTAGAACTAAAGTAGTATGCCACAATAATTAGCTGTATAATCTCTGAAACTGATAGCTACAATTATTTATTTTTTTAAAAAAACCCTGTATTTTCTCATGTAGAGAAATAGTAAGCATTGCCTGCAGTATCTGCTTTCCAGCAGGCACATATTTTTAAAAGTATTTTTAACCTACTATAGTGCCTATATAAGGTATATTTGACATTCTTTATATTAGACAAACTACTAAAAATGGGTTGTGTTAATGAAAAATGAAAATAGCAAAGTATGAATCTACCAATCAGGAGGCTCACTGAGCTTTATCTGAAAAGCAGATTTTATGATGCTTTAGTATTTTTTAAATCTGTATTTAAAATAAAAACAACACAACGCTACAATAATATTGCTGAAAAGTTTCTTAAGGGAAAAATGTAAAAAGTAGTATTGAATAGGATATAGTAATAGCAATAACATGACTTAAGAACAGACAGAAATGGGCCCAAATCACATCTCTGCAAGGGGTTATTCTGTGACTGGACAAGTTATTGTACCTCTCTGATTCTCAGTCACCATACCTGTGCAATAGAAACTATGCTATTTATCCTCTCAGGAATATTTCCAATGAATACACATTTTCTACTAATTCAAATAATATACAAATCCAGAATAATATAAAAATCATGAAAATATATGACTATAAAATATTCATGGATCAAAATATAATAAATTTAAGAAGGCATACTTTTTATATATAGTGATACCATACTTTGTATTTAATTAAAAAGCTATAATTTTCTAGCATTGGTTTTGGGAAACAACCAGTATGCAATAAAATGAAATACATCATTATTATTTAATAATATACCACATGACAAGGCATTTGCCTATAAACATTTAAAATAACTATGTGAAATAGTCAAATATGGACCTTGGACAAAGTTGAAAGCTCTTTGTCTTTAATAGCCATCTATTTCATTCATTTAAAATGTCAAATCATTCCCCAATCTACGGGTTTTTAAATCGCTACAATGATTTTCATCCCAATAACTACTTAAAGTAAGATATTAGTTTCAAGAGGAAATTTTAAGTAAATTTTAAATTTTAAGTATAATTTAACATTAAACAATCATGATAAATGCAAATGATGGTCAAACTAATTTAATGTCTAACATTTGAAAAATTTCTCCAAACATCTCAAAGTTTATAGTCTTTATTGATTTTGTGATTCCAACAAGAAACGTTTAATTTATCCCCATGTAATTAGAAAGAAACCTGTCACTCAAGTTTCTGTAATTTTTCTAGATATACATTTTCTTTTATACTAATTGAGAATTTGGGGATTTTTAAGTTACTATTTTCAAATAAGATAGTAAATACTAATCCCTTTTAGGTTGGCAGACCTTTTTTAGTATAAGACTTGGAATACAAATCAATATATACAGCTTAAAAAATAAATCTCAAATTTGGGCACTGATTCATGATAAACTATAAATTCCTTATCTCTTACTCTTCATAGTTCTTCTTTCCCTCAAAAAAGGATATAGTCAAATATTTCCTCAAAACTTCACATAGCAAAAACATAAATCTTTGAACATCCATGATAAATGGATATTTTAAAAGTAAAGATTAAGAAGAAATCAAAAGGCATTAAAACAATGGGGCAATTGCAAAGAAATTAAAATAATCCAGCTCAGAAAAAAATTCTCCCGAAAGCAGAAGGGGAGGAGTAGAGTGAAATGGAAGAAAATCAGGTTCCCAATCTGTTCACTTTCCCAAATTTGTGAACAACCCTGCTTTCTCTCAACTCTCCCCTGTAAGCATAACCATAACATACCAGTTTTCTACTGAATACAGGTTAAGTACCATTATAGCAATTGTCAAAGGGCAACCTGTTTTTCTCTTTTGTTTAATGAATAAACACTTTCACCTTAAAAATCAAAAAAAGAAAAACAAGAAAGTTAACACTTTCTTTTCAGACCCAGAGAATGAGCACTCAGCTCTGGAATTTAAAGATGGGCTAGAAAAGATACTATGCTGCCATCTATCTACCTGAAAGGGTATAAAGAAAATGCACACTAAAGCTTTTACTTCAGTGTAGCTGACAGAACACAAGGTCAAAGACCATGTCATTCTTTAACTGTGTCATTAATCCCACAAGAAAGATGCACAGTAATCATTAATACCATTTCCAAAGATAGTTAGGGACGTTTGGGGATCTTATTCCATATCCTAAATAATAGAAACGATAACAAAGTGAATGAATGAGGTTTCTGACACCATCTAGCCAGCTTTATACACATAATCAAGAGTTAGATATACTTGTTTATTTTTTTGTTTTAGAGAAAAATGAAAGAAACACAGGGAAGGACTTATAAAAGGAACATTGATTGAGGCAGGATTGTTTGAAGAATATTCCACTATAAAACATTTTTTAAATGTCAATGGTAATAATGGTGACTTTTGTACTGAAATTATTGGTAAATTTTTCTATCTTTATAAAGAAAAACACAACAAATGCCACCTTCAAAAGAACTGCTATAGTAAGAACAATGTTTTACTATTTAGCCTTAGAAATATTTGCTATACAGTTGGAATTTTATAATAGATTTGACTTAAAACCAATTATTTCAATTACTGCCTCAAGCCTTTTGTTGTTTTCTTATCCAGCAATGACTTCCTTCATCTCTTCATTTGGTTAATCTCTGCCTAACCTATAAAGTCCACCATGAGCCTCATTTCCTACAGCACAGCAATTCTCAAATCTGATGGCCACAGAAGTTTTGCAATGCACAACTTCACAGGATACCACCTACATAGACTGTGATGTGAGTCTTGCCTCCTGGAGTTATACAATTAGGCAGCAATGATTAGAATCACCTGGGAAGAAATTTTCAAACAAAATGCTATTGCCATTGACACCTATGAGGGAATAGTTTGTATGAGACCGACCTTCTCACCAAGAACACTATCAAAAGCCAGATAAAATCCAATTAATTAATAAGTAAACAGCTGTTTGAAGATACTGGAAAGTAGCCAAAC
This sequence comes from Indri indri, assembly GCA_004363605.1. Taxonomy (NCBI): domain Eukaryota; kingdom Metazoa; phylum Chordata; class Mammalia; order Primates; family Indriidae; genus Indri; species Indri indri. The sequence goes on along the minus strand of RJWJ010003196.1, from coordinate 51,579 downwards.
TATCCAGAATTTAAAAGGCCGAGATCTCAGAGAGCAGAAATGCATTAAGGTGAGCCCTACATTCTGCACTGCTTTTTACCTTAAGGTACCTGCCAATTCATAAGCGGTACTAGATGAAAGGCCAACTAGAACTGGATTTTCAGAACATTCTGCAATCTCACAGCAGCAGGTAAACAACAACTGGATGGCACAATCCACATTTAACACCTCAGTTTTTCAGCTGAGACCCCTGAAGGACCACACTGTAGGAGAAAAGGCAAACTAAAACTAGTCCTTCATGAAGACAAATCCAGCAACCATAAATCCTTACAAAATATCTATAAATGCAATAAATTCTCCAAAGAACTGCTATATTAAGACCAATCTTCTGTCATTTAGCATTAGAAATACTTGTTATACAAACCCTTGGTTGAATCAAGATGAACCTTCTCATGTGTTGTCCAAAAAAAAAAAGAGTAAATCACATATGGAGAAAAAACAAACATATCAAGCAGATTTTCTATAATTTGTCATATAAAATGGCCAGTATGCAATAAAAACTTATCAGGCATGTCGGAAGACAGAGTAAAATATTTAGAAACTGAGTGAGAGAAATAAGTCAACAGAAATGGACCCACAAGGAGATCTCAAAATTGAAGTTATCAGATATAGACATTAACATAACTTTGTTTAAAATGTTCATGAAAATAGATAACAAAATGGAGAATTTCACCAGAGAAGTGATCTATGAAAAAAAAAAACAAAAACAGATGGAACTTCTAAAAGTGAAAAATAAAATAACTGAATTAAGAACTCAATAAGAGTTTAACAGTAGATTTGAGCACAGGATCTGATTAGTCAACCAGAACATAGGTCAACAGAAAACATCCAGACTGAAGCACAGAGGGAAAAAAGAAAAGAAGAAAATGAAGAAAAGAATGCAAAACATACGCAGCATGATGAGACCTCATGTACACATAATTAGAATCTCAGAACTGCAAGATAAAAAGTTGGGTACAAGTAATATTTGAAGTGATATAGGCCAAGAAATTTCCATAATTTAAGAATGACATTACGTCATAGATTCAAGATGTTACAGAAACTCTCCAACAGGAAAAATGCAAAGAAAACACCACCAAATCACATCACAGAATCACAGAATAACTGCTAAAATACAAAGACCAAAAAAAAAAAAAAAAACTGTAAAAGCAGCCAGAGAAAACCACACATTTCAATGGAGTAACAATAAGACCAACAACTGACTGTATAACAGAAATGATGGAAACCATAAGACAATGGAATAACATCTTTTCAAAACTGAAAGAGTAACTGCCAACCTATAATTCTATGTCAAGCAATAAATCCTTCAAAAATTAGGAAATATTAATAAAACACATTTGCAGGTGAATCAAAATGGGAGAATTTGTTCAACAGACTTATACTAAAAGGTAGAAAAAAAGTAAGCCCAGAAAAGGCTTAAAAATTTATGAAGCCATAAAGGACTAGGAAAAGCAATTATATACGGATAACTCAAAAGGAATATTGACCATATATACAACATATAACATATATAATATTACCACACATAATGTACTAGCAACAATAATGTCTTCTTGTCATGTGATTTAGTTCTGCATCTATTTCATACCCCCAAATACCAAAGATGATGATGGTAGGGCAATATGTATTCTAAGGCCACTGAATTCATTAGATGGACAATGATAAAAGTACTAACTTACATTAGACTGCAAAAACAATCAAGAATGTTTTCATTTCTGGGAAAACTATAAAAGGAAGAGTAAAAGAAAAAGCCATCAGAAGGGAAAAATAGGAATTTTTTTTAAATTGAAAATTCCAAAATGGGCAACAAAAAGAGAAAAATGGGAGCAAAGGACAGAACGGTTAAATAGAAAATAAATAGACAATATAATTAATACCAGGTACACTAAATAAAAAATGGACTAAATATTTCAAATTAAAAAACAAAGATTATTAGATTTGTTGGGGAAAAAACAATAAAATATCCGCTGTCTACAAGACACACTGAGACATCAGAACCAAGGAAGGTCGAAAGGAAAAAGATAGAAAAAGATATACCATGAAAACAGTAACCAAAACACAGCTAATACAGCTAAACTAATAACAGGAAAAAAAAAACCCCACTATAAGGCAAAAATCATTATTATGAATAAAAAGGTATATTTTATAATACAAGTGTCAATCCACCATAAAGACATAACAATTCTAAGTTTGTATGCACCCCAGTAATACAGCTGCAAATTCTCAATATCTAAATCAATGAAATGACTAGAATTCATTTCAATGTATATTGAGAGCTGAACATTCATTTGCTTCAGATCCCTGTAACATCTGGGGCTATATAAATTATAAAATACTTTCTACAATTTTAATTATAATTCTAGTCCTAGAATTTAGCTTTATTCCAGTAAATTTAAGAAAAACACTGCTAATAAACTTCTGTTTTTATGTATTTAAATTTGTATAACAAAATTGTCTTTTCTTATATTGGGAAACATTATGGTAAAACCCTCTTCTCCATATACCTGACTTGATAATGTATATAAATCACTTCATTCATTTGGAGATAAATTATATTTTAAACAAGATTAAAAAATACTGGATTCCTCAACAGGATGCAAAATAATTTTGGAAATATCACAACATAACCTCTTTAGTTCCCCGTTCATCACCCCTAATATGATGGTAATTATAAAAGCACCCCACTTAATACAACAAAGATACTATAAGGCTTAACAGGCTAAAAGAACAATTACTGTTCAGCACTACCAGACATAAATAACTCTGTCAGATCCCTAGAACTGTTATAATTTACTAAAGTAGCTTTATTATAACAAATATGAACTAATTATTTTTCATTTGGTAATATTATTGACTAACATACTATGAAGATTACAAGAAAAATCACCTGCATTACTCCTACAATTGATTGCTATGCAGAAAATCTGGTTTGACTTTTCAAAATCCAACTTGTACTCACTTTTTATATATTTTCTTCCTAGTATTTTTAATCTCTTAATATACTTTTTCTACACTGCTTGGTCTTTTTTCAACATTCAGTATGATATATATATATGTACACATACACACACATATATATACACACACTATAGTATATATATTTAGAGAGTGTACATATATTCAAATATAACCTATAATCAGTTTCTCCATTAAAAAAAGTGATTCTTTCTCTAATTGCCATTAATATCTCCAGTTTCTACCATTCATTTGGAGAGGCAAATCAGTTTGTAATTTCAAATGTCTTAATCCTTCAGTTAAGCATTATCATTACATCCTTATAATAAATGGTAATAGTTACTCTAAAACGGTCTGTAAATTTTTCATAAAATAATAGGCCAAAGAAAATTGTTCCCTTCTTCTGAGAGCTTTCACTAAAATCAAACATAAGTTCAATGTCTATCCTATACCAGGTACTTTTACATATATTATCTCATTCGATCTCATTACTAATCACATTTTAGGAGAAGAAATTACAACTCAGAGAGATTAAACAATGTGCCAAAGGTTATACATGTAATAAGAAAAGCTGGGCTTTGATCCTAGGTGTGTCTGTTTACAAAGCCAAGATCTTTCCACTACCAGACATTGGCAACTTAATGTAAAAAGCAAGACAGTTAATATTTTAGGCTTTGCAAACCATATAGTCTCTGTCACAACTACTCAACTCTGCTGTTGTAGCACAAAAGCAGCCATGGACAATACAGAAATAAATGAGAATAGCTGTTTTCCAGTAAAACTTTATTAACAAAAACAGGTAGAGGTCTAAATTTAACCCAAGGCCCATAGTTTGCCAATCCCTGCACTACACTACAATGCATTCCCTCTTAGACAGCCTCTGTTAGTTTTTCATTAAGACCACTAAATTTTCTTTCTCTCTCACTTTTTAAAAAAATATGACCTTAGTCCTACCAAGCAATTTTATTTTCATGCTTTTCTTACTAGGCTCACTTATTTGAAACAGGTTACTCTGGGAAATATGTACAATCTTTTACATGTTCTAACTATAATACCAATTAAATCTATGAATAAGATAAAATAGTTCTAAAACTATAATACTAGCATGCACTATATTCACAGCATGAAAATGTTAAATACGTATATTTATTAATAGAATTCTCCATTTGGAACTTTTTCCAGTTATTAGTATCTAATTTTAATTGCTCAGTAAACATAATCACTATAAAGCCCCACTAATACTTAGCCAAGCAACAGCAAATATCCTCTTTCAATTAATCAAAATGATCATGTATACTAAAAAAAATCTAAATACATAGATAGAAATTAAAGACTTTTTTACTTTCTCTCATCCCAAACTTTAACTGTATGTACCACCACTGAATTTATTTTTTTAAATATAAAATATTTAGACAGTATAAATTGGTGTCAATAGGAAAGAAAAATTCCCTTCCACATCAGGGGTATTAGTCTTTCTCCCTTAACCCCCACCTTGCGTCCTCATATGGATACTTGCACATTCTCGTGCTCTCTCGTGCGCGCTCTCTCTCTCTCTCTCTCTCACACACACACACACACACACACACACACACACAGTATTTTAAAAAACACAATCCAAGTCCAAATAAAGTGGAAAAGATAATTGTCAAAACACATACAAAATCAGCTTGAAACCCCAGCTCTACAACTAAAACCAGTTGAATAATCACTTCCTAGCTTTGTGCCTTCAGTACCTTACTTAACTTCTATTAGTCTCTGTTTCCCCATTTATAAAAATGAGGTGAAGGGGAGAATCATACCTACCTCACGTGGTTGTTGTGGGCATTAAAGTGAGAATGAAAATGAGATGCCCATAGCACAGCGTTGACATATAGTCAAGGAATCAAAAATTCTATTTGATGCTATTATCACCACCACCACCATCACCATTTTGGGCAAGTCTTAACATCTACCGCAGTTCTTCTACGACATGGGAAAACACTGCCTCAAATAGTGAATACATAAGGATGACTTTTTAAAGCATCCTGTAAATTCATCTTATCATTATTATTAAAAGTCAAAAGGGGAAAAGTCCTCTTTCTCAAGAACATAACTGTTCCTTTGAGAGCCTTTAAAAATTAAACTAATTGGATGTTTTTATTCCAGAAAAATAAGAAGTTAACATTTTACCTTTGTTTTCATTATTTTAGATATTTTTAAACCAAGACACATATATTGAAAGATTGAATATGTTGATTTCTAAAGAAATCCACTAATAAATAATCATAAATGGATTTGGTTAAAAGGGAATGTCAGACTAGAGTCTATGTTCTCAAAATCCCAATATATTTTAAAATTCACCAATTTGGGGGTATATTTTTGTTTTTGTTTTTAATCTTCTGCACTTAAAAAAATCACATGTTGATAACTATTGCTACAGCTGCTCTAACATTAGTGCATATAAACATTTCTTACCAAATTACGCTTTTTTAGTGGAAGAAAATAATAATAGTGGCAGAAAGAAAACATCAGTGCGTAGGAAGTAAGAAGTTCAGTGTAGAAACACAACTGCAGAAAAAGCCAGTGATTATCTTCACCAACACAATTGTTAATCCTGAAGAAAAAAATGAAAAAGAAACAATATTTTAAACGTTAATAAGATGTTCATTTCAGGATCCGTAAGACAAAAAATAAATACAAATAACTTCAAATATGCTTAACTTCGTGGAGTTACCCTAAAGCCACTTGAACCTAAAAGAAAACTGCAAAGATATAAATATACCATCTTATATTTGCAAAGCATTACTTTACAAAGGAAGTCCACACATACGACCCCCCTTCAACTCACAACAACCTCAACCCACTTAGGCAGGAAGAGCAGATGGTAGTCTCCTTGTCTCACTGATACGGAAACAGAAACAAAGGAATTGAGCCACTAGCCAGGGCACACACAGTTAGCAAAGATGGGTCCAAGAGAGCAAGAACCCTCTTTTCCTGTATATTACTCTTCCATTACAGCATTCGAGCTGGGGAGACCAATTTGAATGCTCTAAAGTAAAATAGCTTAATCTTGCCACTCTAACGTAACTCCTAAGCTTTTGCAATTTTTTTTTTTTACTACAAAAATCCCTGGTTGCTGAAAATAAAAATGTATTCAAAAGCATTTACAAATACTTAGAGCCATACTTCTACCAATACAACAGTAAACTCCAGGGAAAAGGATTAATGCTATAATCTAAAAATTTTTAAGGCTAATTTAAGCAGAATATTTTATTGTTCTAATTTGTTATACCTAAATTTTCAAAGTATTTTAAATTCCAGCAGAAAACCCTAGCTCAAAACTACAAGCTACCTTGCACAAATGTTTTCATTTCAAAATAGCATTACGCCATCACTAAAAATAAAAAAAAGATATAACATGTTCCAGTTCTAACTTAAAATTGTTCTTTTCAAGGTGTGTCATCGAAGTCAAACATAGAACTGAAATGAAAAACCTTGTGGAGGCATTTCTTACACTTAAGAGCACGTGCTTTGTAAACAAGAAAATTTTACTGTGTTTTGTTATCTGCAAGCAGGGCTATAAGAGAAGGGTGCTTACATATGCACTCAAAAATGCTCTTTAACAGCTATAACATGAAAGATGGCTTATTCTTGTCCCATCCTTCCTGTCCCCAAAAAGTTTGAGAAACAATTGCTCTGATCATAGCATTCTTCTTAACCAGAGAGCTTTAAAAAGCACTAAGGTACTCAATCTATATGTAAGAGTTATTTTTGTAACATTTAAACTACTTAGAATGATCAGAGCAAGAAATACAGAAAACTTGGAGGCAATCTGAGAATTAACCTCTAAATCTAAAGCTGTTAGGCAGTTAAGATAATGCAGTTTCTCAAAACATCAAAATTCTCCTTACTAACAACTTACACTGTACATTTCCCTTACTCTCTGAACATCTCAGAAGTGCCCTATCAGGAAATTCATTCATGACAATTTCTAAATCTATTTAGGTCCCTTGTCTACCTCCTTTATGATACTCTAATCTTTTCCACTTCCCCTTGCCTCCTACCAATATTCTGAAAAGTTGGCTAAAATTGTGAAAGCCTAGAAACAGATAAATCACCCCAGTGTTAGAATTTAGGTTAAATAGCACTCTCTTTGGTCACCAACAAGTTAGTCTGTATCCCTTAAAAATAAACAAATATCACTAATTTCTACAGAAACATTTCCTAGTTGACTGTTTTTTTTTTTAATTTTAAACTACTGAAAGGAGGCATAAATATCCAACTGTACTATGAACATTTATATTTTTAGCTAATCAAAAACACTACTATAAAAAGTGCTTAAAATTAAGTTTTTCAGTGTGATTACCACTTATCTGAATATATGTTTTATCTAGCTTTTTAAACTGTATTACTACTGTGATGGCAAACAGATCACTGAGCTTTAGAAAATTACTTGGGAATTAATCTGTTTAAATGCAAGGCACATTTTTTGAACACCAACTCTATGTCATATATTATCCTATCTTGTTGACAGTCTTAGACAATTTTTTAAATTTTTATATAGTAACAAAGTGCTTTTATCTAAGGTGCTCTTATTTTTTCCTAATCTCAGGAAATTACCTTATATTTAAATCATCAGTTTATAGTCAAAACCAAATTTCCACTAAAAGTTTAGTAATTAGTTGCACTATCAAAGTAAGTTATCAAAAACTAGGGGAACTCTAAATTGATTAAGACTATAAGACAAAGCTAAATTCTACTCCTGAGTCGACTTTAGATAAATACAGTTATAAATTTAACACATTAACTGCCAGGTGAGTTGTATTTAACTCACACTAGTTTTGAGCCTGGGGCCTCATGAAGCATATGTAACTCACATGTGCTCTTTACCTTGGGAGCCATGTGGTGCACAGGCAACTCACACTGCCATGCTATAGCATACCTATTACGTGATGGCTGGCCCCCTGGGCAAAACCCTGCAATTGGTTTGTGAAAATCTTACTTGTTGATATCCTTATTGTTACAATTAATAGTGACAATTTAATTTATTTAATTGCATATAACTCATGCACAGAAAATAAAACAAAATTTTTTCATTAAATTGGAAAGAATCATTCTGTTTTCAAAGTTTTTATTCTATTTTTGTAATAAAACACTGTGGCCCCAAGGAAAAAAATTTTTTTTTTCTATCGTGGCAGTCAATGTGTTAAGAAGCCTATTATGCAGTTAACTTTGTATGTATGCATACATGTGTGTACAAATACTCTATATATGTATATAGATCTGTTTATAAAGTGCCATACTATACCAGTTTAAATATTTATGCAGAGCTCCAATGCTAGGAAAACAGAATTAAATACAATATCTTCTTCACAGATTTTTGTGACAGCTTTGAAATGAGTTACAATACAGAATTCTCACAGCATTTGTTTTCAAAATTCTATTTCTCAACTGAACACTTTCTTTAATATTACAAGAGAGCCCTCTATTGACCAAAAATGTTGAAAGTTCAGCAGAATCAGCAAATTATCATTTATATACATCCAACATGTGTATAATGCTAATACATATATCCAATACATAATACTTTAAAAGGCTTAAGGGGTAACATGGGGCTTATCAGGGTATCTGAAATGTGTTATTAACTAAACAAATAGAAAGGGGATGGAAACGCTTGGATGTATATGGTTTATCATGACTAGAAATAGCTACTATTTAAGTTCTTCCTACTTGTCAGATACTGTACTAAATGCTTTACATACATTGCCTCATTTAAAACAAGCACCTTAGTCCTTTTGTATATTTGGTTGCATGTTAATTCTTAGTTTTCTGCTCAAATCTCTCCTTGTTACAAAAGATAGGATTTCTGTGGAAAAATGACTTCAGGAGTTGATAGAACTATATGATCAAATAAAGATATCCTTAAGATTTTTTTTTAAAACTGTGTAACTTTAATATAACTTTTGTCTACAGCTAAGTCCTAAGATTCACTTCCCTTTTATTACTTTTTTTTTTTTTTTTTTGCTAAAAGTGAATTAGTCTTTTCTTTTCTTACCATGGACAGTGGTGATCCATTCTCCTCACACAGTGGCCACAGCGGCTGCAGTGATGGGAACGCTTTGGTCTCATCAAATTACACTTGTTACATAATTCCCAAAACTCCCTTTCTAGAGAAGGAAATTAAAATCCATTTAATGAAGGCAAAAGAATAACACTAAAATTCAGCAACAAACGTTTAGAGGATTTTTATAGGAAGTCTTCAGTATATATCTCTTAAGAGATTTTTCGTCTAAGCCTCCAGTGTAAACGTGTTTGGCATAAATGTTGCTGTTCTATTTTATGTACATCTTATTTTGTGTTTTTGTAATTTTAAACACTATAAAAATAAAACACTATTTGTAGTGTTACTACAGTGTTACTTAGGACTACAAAGTAAGTAGTACTACTACAGTCAAAGTAAGGGATAAAAAACAATGTATTTGGGCTTTGGACATATTTCTAGAATATAAGTAAAATCCAATGACAAAACCCTAAAGTCCAACCAAATTATTTTATTAAAACATAATTTTATGTAAACCAATTAATTTCTAGAAATTTTATTTTCTAAAGGCTCTAAAGAAGAAATGCTGAGTCCTGGTTTTCCTAAACCATTTAATTTTTAAAATATCAATAGATTCATTTGGAACATGTATAGGAGCAGGTTGAGGAAGGACGGCACATGGGCTTAAGAGATATCAGAATAGTTTCAGTAATGAAGAAGGTGATAAGAACTTTATTATTTAATGGAAATTAAGGAGTTCTTTACAAAATTATGAACTACTACCAGAAGCAATTCCCTCTGCACTATAGTGAAAAAGCACACAATTAAGTTCTGTGCTGATAACATGAAGTTTGTGGAACAGAAAAGGCATTTCTTTTTTTTATAAATTGCTCTAATCAAACCCAGAAAAACTGTGCATCATCTTCCAAGATAAGACAATTGCTTTATTATACAAGATATATATTTTTAATATTTGTTGATATCGAATTTTACTTTAAAAATTCTTAAATTTTTATCACTTATGTTTAAACTACCCCATAACCTCACTACAAGTATGGGCATAGTAAGATTAATCTAACTTCTACATTCAGACTGAATATCATATTCAGAATGGGACCCTAGCACACAGCAGGTGGTCACTAATGCTTGCTGAACTAGGAAAAGTTTAAAATAAAAAACAATGAAAGATTCTAAATAAATATAAAGAATATAATGGTAGGTAGTGTTCGATTTTCTAAAAAGATGTCCTATTTTAATTCTATTATTTTAGTTTAAAATAGGAGGAGTAACATCAACATACTGGAATTTTATACAGTAAAGTGTTAGAAAAACATTCTGCTCTAGGTTTCTCTGAAAAAACCTATATCAAATTAATTGTTTGTTCTAACAATATGGAAGTTGAGAAATTATCTTTTACACTTCAAATCTCATTTTAAAAGAAAATCCTCTTTTATGTCTTACAGTTCTTATTTCAATGAAAACTCGTGAGAAAGCAACAAGCAACAATATTAGCTTAGTTTAGATACAATTAAACTAGTATTATTTAACTGTAATTGAAATGAAAACTCGTTTAATATGTAGCATATTATGATGTCACAAGCATGTCATTTTTTTTCCACTTAGATCAATGTTCCCAAACATCCCAATGTTAAAACTTTGAATTAATACACCTCCATGAATACAGATAGTAGAAGACTCTCCACGATGAGCCAATTTTTGCTCAAAGGCAATATAAAAACTTTATGTTTGTAAATTAGTCCCTTAAAACATAAATACAGCATATTCATTATATTCTAGAGAATAAATTCATTTCATACCTAAAATGTTGTATCCTCAGAAGAGAGCATTTGGCTATAATCAGAGAAAGCCTATAATTCTGCAGTCTAGACCACAGATTGGCAAATTATAGTCTGTAGGCAAATCCAGTCCATCACCTGTTTTTGTATGGTCTCAAAGCTAAGTATAATTTTTACAATTTTAAAGATTGAAAAAAATAATAATTTGTGACATGTAAAAATCGTATGAAATTCAGATTTCAGTATCCATAAACAAAGTTTTATTTGTTATGCCCACTCATTTACATATTGTCTGTGGCTGCTGTTGTGCTACAGTGGAAGAGCTGAGGAGTCATGACAGAGACTGGAAGGCCCATAAAGCTGAAAATATTTACTATGAGGCCTTTACAGTAAAGAAGAGTTTGCCAGCCTGTGGTCTGGAACATAAATGCGTTTAAAGAAAGAGCTTAAACCATTCCTTTAGCTAAAGTGAAGATACTACATAAGTATCTAAGACGAGAAATACCCAGAAAAACTCAGTTTCACACACGTCGCTATGTGTTCAGGGCATAAGGAAAAAAATCACTATTGTAAAATTCTACAAATGTAATTAATCATCTACAACGTGCTGTCTTTTGTAGCAAGGAAAAAAATCCATCCATCTTTACATAACCTACATATCTATAAAGCATTTTAGTCTTTTCCCTTTTCTTCTTCAGGGTTTACTTGTATCCAAAGAGGATCTTGGTGACTGACAGATTCTGTTGCTTGATGATTACCTACCTAGTTTTGTACTAGTCACCTAGTAAAATAAAAGCCTATGGGAAAGAGAATTCAACTGATAATGCATGATAGCTATAGAAAAATTAAAAGCTAACACATACATTTTTAAGGGATGGAAAAAATCAAAACATAAAACAAAATAAATTAAAAAGACAAACTCTATAAACATTTGAGGCTCTTTAATGTGAGTAAACGGTATCACATTGTTTAATCTGGACCTTTATTAATGCTGTAAATGTCTGAATGTATATAAAGCAATGCTGGGGTTGGTTTTGTATATCCCTCAAAAAGAAGGAATCGCCCTCTATTTGAGTCTACTAAAAGACTAACATTTTCAGGGGCCCTTCCTGAATTAATATATTTTAAGTGTCAAAGTAATGTTTTGGGGAGAAAACTAGTATTGAAAACTACCAAAATCAATACAAGGTTTGGGTCTTAATAGAGGTTCCCTGACCTAATCAGTTATCAATGCAGGAAATAAATGTCAGTAAGTCTCTTACAGATCACCCTCAGAAAAACAATATAAAAGGGAAGAAAAAAGCAAAACTATAAGTGAATACATTATCCTGATCATTAATAGCTCATATATCCTTACAGCTTGGTAAAATTTTGAGGATAGCATCAAAACATGCTATATTTTTTAAAAAATTAGAAAGAAGATTTTGCTCTGTAACACTGTGTCAAAAAACGGCTCTAGTAATGACAAAAACACCGATGTCAAACGTGCAAATCAGGAACTTGATAAAAAAGGTTCTAAAGTTGATTGTGGTGATGGCTGCACAACTCTGTGAATATACTAAAAGCCACTGAATTATGCACTTTAAATGGGCAAATTATATGGCATATAAATTATACTCAATAAAACAGTTTTTAAAAAAGTTAAGAGCTTGAGTAAATTCATTTCATAAAATGTGAAAGTGATTAAAGAGTAATATTTCTAACTTAAGACATTATTTTATATTTGTTATTTCAAATATGCATGTGAATAATTCAAATAATATAAACACATAATGATTTCATTTGACTATTTCATCTACATGCCCGAAAGTTTATAAAATTAAATTCTGGGGATCTTCTTATGGCAAAATGGAATATTCTCTTATATTCAAATTGCCTCATATTTAGTGGGTAACATACCTACTAAAGTCATTCGGTTTAAACAAAAAACAAAGGCATGTAAAATATTTCAGAGTAATTCAATAAAAATGGTTAAAATCATAAACATATTAGGACTTTAAGTTTCCTTTTCTGAAGAATTCAAATATATGAAACTGTTCAACCTTCAGACATTTCTGAATACATGGCACTATTCTATAGTTTTGATTCTTTAGTTATGCTATATTACTTTTCACTGTTAAAATTTTTTTTTTACTAAGTTAAAATCATATTTACAGAAGAATCAGGTAACCAACGCCAAAAAGTACATGAAGACTTAAATTTTCCCCAGAACCACAGCAAAGGTGAATAAAGAGCTGAAATTAATAATCTGTATATAGATCCACGATAAAAAGATGAGGGAGACAAGAATCTGGGTCTTCTGGGTCTCACACCACCTCTATAACAACCAGCTGTACAATCCAGGAAGGACAATCTACATGACTGACTGACTACCCAGCCTACCTACCTCATAAAATAAACATGAGGGTCATATGATATGAAATACCAAAAGACTTTGGAGAAACATTAAAATATGATAAATAAATGTATCTTTTTCGAAATTCCCTTTTTCGGCAAAAGGGAATTTTCTTGGAATCGGTGAAAAAAATTGGCCACATGTCAACTGAGATAAGATAGTATACAGACATCCAGTCAGCAAGATGCCATGGTGTCTTCCATCACTACAGTCTACAAACCAAAAGTAACACATTGGACGTGGACTCGATTTGGCCTACAGATTTAATTTATTTGGTACTCGCAATGTTTTTAATATTTTAAATTAGTTGCCAACGTTTTTTTAAAATCATAAACTTCCTCATAAATTTTGGGATTCCCTGTTTTCTCTTTAAAATTTTTAAGATCTAACAATCTAATGGTATGACAACTTCACTGTAGCTGAGTAGAGTCCAACCTGGCCCCTCTCACTGATTTGCAGTGTCTACAGTATGCAGACATTTGAGTGTTTGACCCCTGCAAATTAAAAAGTTCAACATAAATGGGTCCTGAGTTAGAAAAAACCTGCTTCTTTGACTTTCTGAAGCCACTGGATTTTATAGTGTAGATAACACATGCATGCAATATTTTAGAGAGCTTTTGGCTAGGACAATTGGGAAGAAGAGGGATTCTGTACAGATCGCAGAGTGCCAACCTCCCCAACCCCATCCCTGCCTCAAGACAGACACACACACACACACATGCACACACCCACACAAACTGCTAAGTGACAATGCTACTGCTTCTGTTAATAAAAACTAAATATTCAATATAGTGTTCAAAAACTTCTACAGCTACATAAACATCAGTTTAATAGTCCCATTTAATCTCTAAATTTTCAGGGCCAAATAAGACCCTTAAATGATGGGTTTTGAAACACAATAATCAAGATTTAAGAAAGGCTCTATAAGTGACTTGTCACTTAATCAAATTTCATAAGGTGTTACTGCATTGGTTCCCAAACTTTGCTAAAAATTGGAATCACCTGGGTTCTTTCAAAAATACTGATACCTGGCTCCTACCCCCCAGGCATTCTGATTTAATTAATTTGCGGTGTGCCTTGGACCTGGACATTCAGATTTTTGAAAGCCCCCCAGGTGATTCTAATGTGTAGCAAGTTTGGAAGCCACTAAATTATTATGAAAAGTATTCTAGTTCTATTAATATAATGTACTTCACAGACATACAAATTTCTTACTAGAAGAAAATGCAGAGTTCTCAAAGCTTATATAGCAAATAATCAAAAAGTAAGACTCAGAGAGAAAAGAAGACAAATGAGGTTGTACTCTATCTAATATGTAATAAAATAAGCAATGTATTTTCGATTCATTTTTGTGGTTTGAATGGTTATTATGCAGTAGAGGGATCAAAAATCACCTTTGACTGATACTAGAGTAAAAGGTTTTCAAATTATTCATTGAATTGTTAGAACTTGTACAAATATAGGCAATAATATCCATAATATTACAAATATTTACTCCAAGCAATGTTATATTTACAATATAATGAGGTAAGTGGCAACATCAAGAAAATTCCTTTGTTAAGTAAAAATATAATTTCTCAGATAATTGTATATCATTCAACAAATATTTACCGAACATCTAAATGACAGAGATTCTTCTGGACACTAGGGATACAACAGTGAACAAATGAAGAAAACAAAACAAAAAATCTACACCTTCACAGAGCTTTTATATAATAAATGTAGAATGGGAGGATGGAGACAAACAAATACGTAAACTGAAAAGGAGAGCCAGGAAGTCAGGGAGGCTGCAATTTTAAACAGAGAAGTCTAGAGAAGAAACACGTGAGCAAAGACTTAAAGTGGTGTTAGATGACACATATAACTATTAATAATATATATTTAAGGCAATAAAACATATTAATAAAGACGATAATTTTGGCATCAACAAAACTGATACATCAGAAGAACACCATACCTCCATGTGGGATCTTAGGGTTCTCAGGGAGTCTTCCTGGATCGGTTATTGAGGCCCTCACTAAGGCGACCAGACAAAATATGGCGATGCCATAGAATACTTTAAAATAAACAAATTAAATAAATAAATTAGTCATTTATCCTTCAAAACAATTTATCAACAAGCATACTTAAAGTTTAAAATGTACATTTTAATCAACATCATCAGGAGAAACAATTTTCAAAAGATGGAAAAATTAAATCACTAATTGATTTTACTCACCAAATAATACTGCCAAGAGGACTACCTTAAACACACTAATTTAAAATATTATTTTGCATGAAAATAACTGATAAACTTATTATAAATCAGATTGTTTACTCACAGTGCTTCCCCATTTATACCATTATTATGGTATAAATAAATGAGCTCCCTTTTAATTACTACATATACTATATTTGAAAGGATCAAAATATCATTTTAAAAAATTTTCTACAATTAAACTTTTCCATTAACTGGCTATCTTTAAAATTACTCTGAATTAGTGACGTTCAATTGCCCCTTTTGATGGATCTTAAAATACTTAATTTGACAACAAAGAATTAGAAAATTTTGAATTTTAAAATTAATAGCCAGAAAAAAATAATTGTAAGGGAAACAAATTCAGTCACCATAATTCTGTATTTTTTACTTAATTAATAAGAATATAAGCATTTTGTTGGGGGAATAAAAAACAACACACTGCAAATGTAAAAGGAAACAATCAGAGCACTCAATCCAGGTCTGACTGCATGGTACTGGTCAGTTTTATCATTGCATAACAGAGATTATATTAATATTTCCCGTAGCTCTTGTGAGGTCAAAATATACATGAAAATCGTAAAAGCCCTGCACATGTAAAAGATATCACGTCAACTAAGTATTTTAATCATAAGCAAGCCACCACCAATTGACAATAACACAAAATAATTATCCAGAAGTTCAAAGTGTTATCATAAAACTTCATAATCAATAATTTTAGTATCATGAAATTCTCATTTCTCAGTACCATCTCCATTCTCAAAACTTCCACATTTACAATTAAGTACACAAAAGAAACATTAAAAATACACACAGACACACAAGTTATCACCGTTGTGTCTTTTTTTTAAACAAACTGGTCTTTACATGTTTTGTACAGTTAGATAAATATGGACATATCACTTTTATCTAACTCTGCATATATATAAATGCTACTCTTTTTTAAAACTTCCATAATTTATCAAATAAGTGAATAGCACTACTAAAGTGTCAAATATGTTAAAAGGAAGGTTATCGTACTGGCACTATATTTCAAAAACATTCACAACGAGAAAAATCTTTAATTACACAAGAAAATAAGAATCTAGAAACTTACTTATTATTAATATGCCTGGAATGTGTCCTTCTTCATAGTGAGGAAAGAGGACAATTTTGGGAATTATAACAATATTGTATAACCAGACAAAGACAATCAAACCCATGCAGCACCAACCATGTGGGTCAACAACAAAGTGAATCCGGAGACCCATTTTGCAGTCCTATAACTGCCTGCCAACCCACAAGGAAAGATGATCCTAAGGATAAGGGAAAAAGAAAAAAATTACTCACATAGAAAAAAATTATTTGATCAAAGCAAAATTGCATTTCTGGCAACTATAAAATGACATTTGTTGGGTTTTCTTTGTATATTTGATTTTTTAAAAAACAATAAACACTTTGGAAAACCAAGAGAACTTTCAGGATATTCAAATTTCACCATAAGTTTCAAATAATTTAATTTCAATTTTTCATTATGAATTGCTATCAAGAACATAAATTGGCATTATCTACTGTAGTTAAAACACAAGTTTGTCCTTAACCCAGCAATTCCATGTGTAAACCCAAAAGAAATGAGTACATATGTCCACTAGAAGACATATAAAAAATTTTAGTAGCTTTAATGTTAAGACTAATGATTACGCAAGTTAAAATAGTGGTTACCTTGTGGTGGGAGAGGTGTGTATTACCTGGAAAGGGACATGAGAGAACCTTTGAGGGGCTAGAAATGTTCTTGACCTGGTGGTACTTTATGGGTATATACATATATAAACACTCACTGAGCCATACACTTAAGATTTGTGCACTTTAATTTTAAACCATGACAAAGTATTTTAAAAATCATTTTGAAAAATTACAAAGAGAGAAAAGTAATTACAAATTGCTAAAAGTATTAAAATTCATAGAATGAAGCCCAACCAATCTCACTGCTACCAATTCCAGAAGACTCCTGTTTAAATGATGCTTTTTCTCAGTTGAGTGTTAGCCATCTGCCAACAGATCTCCCAATGAGATACTTAAAAGAGTCAAGATACTTCTATATTTATGGTACCAAAAAAGTGACAAAACATATCCATACTTTAGTAGATATAACTTATAAAGCTTAAATAAGAAATTACTGTATTAAGTCTAGAGGGCACCTTTTACATAAAATATAATGTATAATATAATAATAAACTAGGACAATGGTTCTCAAATCTGTAAGAAAACCAGAATCACCTGGGGAGCTTTTTAAAAATATATATCCCCAGACTCCATTCCAGATCTACTGAATCATTATTCAGCTTCATAAAGCTCAAAAACCAATAAAGTGTTTTAAAATGCTCTCCAGGTATCTGATACAGCTAACTGGTATCTAAGAACCACTGGCCCATGGAACTTCACTAAGACTTTAACGTTACAGCAATGAGTTGACCTTAGTTCAACAAATATTCATTGGGCCTCCGCTATATACCAGTCACTTGCTAGACACTATAGAGACGACAATTTATAAGACATGGTCCTTGGTTAAAGGAACTAACGGTCTAATGAGATGAAGAATCATAAAAAAGGTTTAAGGTTTAATATAATAAGTTCCAGATTTGTGGACAAGATATTAGCAGGGGCACAGAAATGCGGACTAGTTAAATTAGGGTTCAAGCAAGACTTCCTGTAAGAGATGAAACCTGAGTTCAGTCTTAAAAGATGAATAAAAGTTATACAAGCAAAGAAAAGTGACAACAATACTGCAAACAGAAGAAAGAGCAGGAGGTACACAAGAGTAAAACTTGTGGGAAGTATTACAAATTGCCATCACAAATCATAAAGCTTTCTGTGGAGAGTGAGTGATGAGAAATACGGGACTCCATCATGAAGACCATAAAGACGCCATGTTAGAATGCTAAGACTTCATTCTTAAGCACTAGAGAGCTATTGAAGCAGGGGATTAACATGATGAAATTTATACTTTAAATATATAAATTACTGAAGCTCTGTTGTGGAGGATAAAATTAAACACAGAAATCAGTTAGGGAAGAGAAGACAAAAGCCAAAATTAACTTTGAAGAAAGGACCAATTGAAGAAATAGAATTAAACCAGCAAGTCTTTCTGATTGATTAGATATTAGGGGTTACAGAGGAAAGAGTCAAGGATGACTCCCATATTTTCAGTTTATATCCCAGACTACTTCATTCTAAGAATAATTTATCATGGTACCCTGAGGCTCTTGTCAATGTTCTTCAAAGCTATAAAATTACTGAAACAAAGAAAAAGGGAATAAGGAATACTTAATTTTAAATGAATACCCCCATTCTCTCATCCCTAGATCCTGCAAATATTGGGGCAGCAGAAAAAAAGATAAGAACTCAAGTACAATCCCATCCAACAGTTTAAATCAGACATGGTTCAAACTAGTTCTTGCGTACAAACTCTAAAATAGAAAAAGGCCTAAAAAAGAAAAAGTTGAACTTCCTTACCTTTTAATTAGAAAATTAAAAGACCAATCAGTACCATTAAAGTGAAGAAAGTCAGAGAGGATAAAACAACCTATCTAATTTGCGAGGTATCATTACTTTAAAAATTAGAACTCATATACAAATGGAAAGCTATCTACATAGCTAAAAAAAAGAAACATTTAAAAGAATGTTAATTTTTTACAGTCTTGCCAACAATCAAGTGCTAAAGGAAATGACAGAAGGCTCTGTCTCTCAACATGTTCAATATTATTAATTTCATGTACCTTTCTTTTAATGTTTCAGTTCTATTTAGGATTAAAAAACAGAATATGAATTCCAATAATTAAATAGGACAGAGTAATTTCATTACTTAGTTCTAAATTTATTAACATTAGAAAGAGAAAAGCATACAAGCAAGCAAAACAAGTGGCAAAATTATCAAATACTCATTCATTTTTGCATTTTATATTTATTCTCCCCTACCAGAGAATAACCAATTTTTCTTTATCACTAGAAGAAATCCCTCACAACAGAAAATATCACATAGTGAAAAGTATAATTTAAATTGTGTCCATTTCTCCTGGATGTAAACATGCATAGATTATAAGTTCTAAAAGAACAAATATTCCCAAGGAAAAGTGAGCATAGGATAGAAAAATAAAACAATGAACACATAAGATGTTGAATATTTTTTAAATACCTGATTAGTAAAAATTAATGCCATATAATCCTTAAAATTGGGTTGTAGAGAAGAAAACAGTGGTCTTCCAAGAGCTCCAAATCAGATTACAACTACAAATGAGTATCGGTAGAGTTGCAAGATCGCTCCACTCAGTTAATATCTAGCAGGCGTGGCTTAGGGCTGAAGAGAAACTATTACACACCCTGAGCAACAACCGACCTAAACACAATGCTGTTACTCGGTCTAGCATTGATAAAAAGCTAGAGATTCTGACATATTAATCTGTATATTAAATGGTGAGCTCATAACTCAAACTTTGATGTAACTAGGTGGATATACTGGTACTGCAACATTTTTTAAGATTGCTGTCTGGTAAGTATACTTGAGTGCAGTGACTAACTTCATAATGATGTAAATTACTACAGCACGAACTTTTTAAAAAGAAATTATAATTCAGCTCTAATAAACTAGACTGAGTAAATATTTACAGTGTTCAAGTTATTCTGACGGAATACCACCTTTCCTTTTTTTTTTGCCTTTTCAGGCAACTGTACTGCACCACGTATTTTTCCTCAAGAAGAATACTCAAGCCATTATAAAAGGAAAATAACCGAAAACTACTATATGACAAAAAAACTGTAACGTTGGCATGCAGTTTTAGAAAATCATAAAAATTAGCTAAAATAGTTAACAAGAAATCTAGTTAAATGTTTATCTCTAAACTTGCAGTTTTATCTGATTCTCCACCTAGCCAAAGTGGTCTTATTACTGTTCCATGAACATGAAAAATATATTCCATCATACATTCCTCCTGTCTGAAATGTCCCTACCACACCGCTTACTCTATTTATCACACTTCAACGCCAATTTGAATCTCACTCTCCACATGAAATTTTTCCTGGCATTTCAGTTCACAGTGATTTCTCTTTTTCTTCTAAATATTATTAAAAGGAAAACTATTAGAAGAAAACAGCAAGTGGTTTTATAATCTTGGAATGAGGAAAGCCGTCACAACCAAGACCTATAAGCCATGTTTGACCACATAAAAATCAACATTTCTGAAGCCCAAAGCACATGAAAAACAAAGTTAAAAGACAAAGCATCCCTGGAAAAAATATTACAACACATGATTGATAAGAGTTATACAAAGCAAATCTATAAAGAGGCAATTCACAAAAGGAAAAAAATCCAATGGCTAACCATTACTGATTAGGAAAATCTGAAATAACTTGTATATTTTTCATCCATTATGTAGAAAAACTTTTAGAAAGACAGATGCTACCCAATATTGAGAGAGCATAGAAAATGCGACTCTCATACATTACCAGTATGCGCATAAATTGATATAATCATCTTGGGAGGGCAATTTGGCAGTATGTATCAAAATGTAAAACTCTTTTACCCAGCAGTTTTATTTTTAGTAATACCTACAAAAGTACTCATGAGGCTGTACAAGTATATAAAAGTGCATACAAGGATGTACAAGGATACAGAACTTTTTGTAATAACAAAAATGTGGCACGACCTAAATGTCCATGTGGAGGGATGAGAATGATCAAATAAATTATATCCATAGTGTAAACTATTTCCAAGGTACTACAACTAAAAAAAAAAAGGCAGAAAGGGAGGCATATCTAGATCTGCATATGACTACTCATAACATACCGTTGAGTAAAAAAAGCAAGTAACATTGGCAAAATCTATGAGGGTTTGGGGTGGATTTTAACAGTGGTTTTTCTGGGGTGGGGGATAAAGATAGACTAGAAAGAGGCATCAGAGAACTTTCTGTGGTGCTAATAAAGATCTCTCTCTTGATATGGAGTTTGAGTCACACAAGTATATGAATTTGTCAAAACCCAGCAAATGTACATTTAGGATTACACTTACATATACACTTAAGTGCATTTCATGGTATGTAAATTTACCTTAAAAAAAGCTGTAAACCAATATTGAACTCTAGTTTATGATGTATATATAATACGTATATATATATATACATATATATGCTGAAGTATGGAGAGGAGAAGTGTACTGATATCTGCGATTTACTTTAAAATGTATCCAAAAGAAAAATAGCAAAGAGTACTGATAAGTGGACAGCAGGATACGCGAATATGTGATAAAGTTTAGTAAAATACTGGTACAGAATCTAAGTGATGGGTATTCATATGTTACACTATAAAATTCTTTCAATACTTGTGTTTGAAATTTTTCAAAATTAAATGTTGGGGGAAGCAAGTTATGGAATAGTTTGTATAGCATTTTTTGTTCGAAAAATATATGTATATGTGTAAAAGTAATTTTTGCATATGTATAGAAAAAAAGTCTGGAAGAAAACATACCAACGAGGTTTTCACAGTGATTATGAAAGAGCTGAGGGAGAAAAGAGTCATGAGAAGGAAGGCTTTCACATTTATGTATATATTTATGTGTTCTGCTAAGTTTATCAACAAACATGTACTTCTAAATTCTTTTTGACCAACTAAAAAATAGAGATAGCCTAAGGGACACCAACCTTACAAACAAAATATTTAATTTAAGCCTCTCTTTATCATGATATATTATCCTTGTATCAAATACTTTAAAAATTAGTATTTTTAAAATGCAGTATAAAAGGATCAGCTGCATAGCCATATAAGATTTGTAATTCAGAAAGATGTTTCTGAAACTTATATTATTTACAGATTATTTTTGTCTATGGAAAAAGTCTTATTTAAGAAAACATGCTTAGTTAAAATTTAATATGACAACTTAAATAAACACAAAGTAACTACACTTGCTAATGAATAATTAAGTGCACCTAAACATAAGACTCCAAGGACTCTATGCCACATAATTCAAAAACATATTACCATGTAAAATCAAATGCAAACTTACCACTGGCAAATTCACTGAGACGTGATGTAATTTTTCTGGTACTTGCATTTAGAGGTTTTCTCTTGATTCATTCTTTTTTTATTTTTTAAATTACATCCACTAAACGGATTTCTCTTCAATATCAGTTTTCCATGAGAACCTATCAATGGTTTAACAAATAATGATCTCTCACAAAGGTAAAAATTGTAAGCAGCTAAATATTCTAACTGAAAATGTCAATTACAAAAGTTTTAAATTTAGAAATAAGAAAAAATATTTCAACATCTGATTCTGTGCTTTCATATCCCACCCATCTCCCCAGAATTTGATCACCATTATACATAAAAGTTCTCTTTTGAAACCACCTAATTTCCATAAAATCAAATAAACAGCATTTGGGCTTCATCAAACTTCCTTGACCACAAATCACAAAATAACAATAGATTCTGCTATAAGTATCTAATCACAATTCATAAACAGAGAATAAAGAGTTTAAAATACAAGTTTAAAAAGCTTAAGAAAAAAGTTATCCTACTATAATAAAACCATTACAGGAGGACTGCTTGACCCCAGGAGTTCGAGACCAACCTGGGCAACATAGTGACCCCATCGTTACCCAAAAAATTAAAGAATTAGCCAGCATGGTACTGTGCACCCATAGTCCAGCTAACTTGAGAGGCTGACGCAGGAGGATTGCTTGAGCCTAGGAGTTCAGGCTGCAGTGAGCTATGATCATGCCACTGTACTCCAGCATGGGTGATAGAGTGAGGGGGGGAGGGCAGGGGATGAGGGAATGGAAGGAAGAAAAATAAAAAGAGACAGGTTCTATCCTCAATGGAGACAGACTAGTAAACAGACAAGATCAATACTATATAAGACAAGTTAAGATACAGGGCAAGGGGGCAAGAATGCATGTCATATGTTAATAGTAAGGGTACTGGTTCACAGGTTGCATTGCAAAATGTATTTTATGGTAAGTTGTCATCAGGAAAAGATTCCTGGAAACAGTGAAGCCCATGAGTTAGCTGGATGGCGAATGGAGGCTCTTCTGACCAAAGAAGCAGAATAAGTAAAGGTATAAAAGTAGGCAGAGAAAATCTAAGTAAACTGAAATATTAATAACTAGGATCACTGCATATAGAAGAATGGGGTAAGATGTCCAACCTTTTAACCACAACCAACTCTAAGAAATTAATTTTATAACACTACTAGTACATACAGAAATATATGAATAACTGTAAGAGTTTAATGAAATGATATTCACCCTTATTACATATGGCACACTCTGATGCTGCTATTCTACTTTACTTTTTTTTTTTTTAAGAGATGGAGTCCCACTATGTTGCCCAGGCTGGAATGCAGTGGCTATTCATAGGCATGATCATAGCTCACTGCAGCCTTGCACTCCTGGGCTCAAGTGATCCTCCTGCCCCAGCCTCCCAAGCAGCTGGGACTACAGACATGTCATACTACCAACACTTAGCTTATTTTACCTTAATAAAAATACATAATGCTGGTCACAGCCTACTAAACTGATTTCATGACTCACAGGTATATACCCACCCTCAGATCGAAAACACTGTTAAACGATGCCAATGAGTTTGGACTTCACCCTGAATGCAGTGGAAAACCATTGAAGGATTTTAGGCAGTAAAATGCCATCATCAAATTTGCATTTTGGGAAGAATAGCAACAATATGAAGGCTGGATTTGGGTGGATGGATACAGCACTGAGACTGACTACATGCAACAAGGTAGGCTGACTGTTACCCAGGCGAGAAATAATGAGGGCATATGGGGTAAGCACCCCCAAAATTGTAACTTGTATGGGGAGTTGCATGTGTATATGTGTATGTGTATCTTAAGTGATACTTAAGACAGGAGGCATGCTGAAAAAGGGCAGATTTGGAAGAACTTAATGAGTAAAACTGATAGGACTTAGTAATCAATTGGAGAAAAGAGCAAATTCTAGGATGGCTCCCAAGTTTCTGGCTTAGAGACTGTGAAGGGTGGTACCACTCTCCAAGGCAGGATAAGTACAAGGTTGTTAGCATGCTGCTTACCACAGCAACAACAAACTATTATATATGAGGATGTGAAAAAGACATCAAAATCATTATCATTACATTTCCATTCCTCTTACATATTTAGGGGGAATAAAAAAAAAAAAAAAAACCCTACGTTTTCTCCCAGGGTCAATCTTTCTATGGTCCATGATTGTTATTAACAGATTGTCAAATGTAATCTGTTCCTATTCTAACTTTTTAAACTAATTTAAAGTGGTCTCCTTGGCTATACCTTTGCTTCTTAGAGATAAAATATGGAATGACAAAGTTAAGGAGCTGCCGCCCTAATGGCAAATGAATGAATTGTTCTTCCAGAAAAAAATTTAAACAGAATTAAATGTGGTACAACAAAATGTTTTGAAACATGGCCAAAGCCAATAACCCTGCTAAGGTTTCCTAAGATGGTTTCCTAACGTTTCAGCAAAGCAGTAGTTTCTTTCTGTCAGTAACATTATTAGGTAACAGCACAAGCTGATCATCTGTGAGTCAAATCCCAGTCACTCACTGGGTTAAAATCAAGAAAAACCCTACTTTACATTTACAGTTATTAGAGCTACACTGCAAATACAGCATCTGAAATGAGACTTACATTCCAGTGCTAGATCAACACTGCCACCACCACTGTAAAATCAAATCTCATGATATAGTATAAAAGTAATGCTAGGCCTAAAATTCCATAACAAAAAATATCCCAAAGTTTCAGAACTACAAAATGTCATTAAACATGTCTAATATTGCTATGTCTCAAAGAATACGATCAACAATTTATAGTGAAAGTTTTCAAATACACCAGAAATATTTTTCCCACAGTGCCAAGAGAAAATGGTTAATATATAAGATGAATAAATGAAATTTAAAATGTATTAATTGCAACCAAAAATGAATTTAGAAAACACAGAGCTATAGCTATATACCTTTAAACAAATTTATAAAGCTATTTGACTTCTGATTTTATTCTACTCTGAAAACTGGTCAAGTGTGGCAGTTACATAATTCTACCTAAACTATCAGGGTCCAGCTGACTCTAATAATTAGTCAGTGAAGTAATTGAATTTTTTAAATGTCACATAGATATTTTGTTTATTATCAACAGAGTAGAAAATTAATCTTATACAGATGTTAAAAATACATGACCATGTTCAAATGAAGACATTCCTTTTTTTTCTTTTTTTTTTTGAGACAGAATCTCACTCTGTCACCCAGGCTAGGGTGCCGTGGCATCATCATAGCTCACTGCAACCTCAAACTCCTTGGCTCAAGCAATCCTCCTGCCTTAGCCTCCCAAGTAGCTGGGACTACAGGCACATACCACCATGCCCAGCTTATTTTTTCTGTTTTTAGTAGAGACAGCGTCTCACTCTTGCTCAGGCTGGTCTCAAACTCCTGAGCTCAAGCGATCCTCCCACCTCGGCCTCCCAGAGTGCTGGGATTACAGGTGTGAGTCACCCACCCTGCCGACACAGACTCCTACTTACTTCTCAAGTTTTAGGGTTTTTTTCAGCTTCAGTTTGACCACTTGTAAAATGGGGATAAAATGACAGTTTACAAGGTTGCTGTTATGCTTAAATGAGAATTTGCCTAGCAAAGAAGCAGTTCCTCCAAAATGGTAACTTAACAGGGTAGTGGAGGAGAGGAAAGGAAACTTAAAGATAAGTTTTACTTCTCCTTTAGCAAACTCCAAAATGAAACAATGTTTCGGAGTTCCCATAATTAAAAGTAGTGATACAATTTAACAATACTTTCTCTTCCTACTTTCTCTAACGTTAAAGTCTGTAAACTACTTGTCAGAGAAAAACCTCAGATACTACAGTCTTTTAGCTAGTATCACAGTATTGTAAGCATGTAAGGAAGTTGTATTTCCACATGTTGGCCTGAGGTCTCTTCAAGCAGAAAACCAAAAAGTAGAGATTTGATCTAACATAGAGTGACTGAACTAAAGCCCCTAAACTAAATCTCTTTCAGAAGGACTAGTCAGCTAAGGAATGAAGTGTGGAAAAATCAGTACTTGATTTCAGAAGCTATGAAGTCTGTGTAATTAAAGTAGGGAATTCTGAATCAATTGCTGAGTTCTCCAGAAAGACGCTGTGAAAATGTCGTTGGCCAAGTATCAAAGCATAACATACTTGAACCATCAATGGTTTCAAGAACCCACTCCACAAAACAAGTCTTTAAATCACTACATTCTGGGCAAAACTGAACATAGCTGTTGCTCTTCATATAAACTCTGTGTACCTGCCTCATGAGTGAAAAACAAATATAAATACCTCAATTAACAATACTACACTATAGTGACACACCATCAAAATCTCCTAACAAAAAGTAGAAATAACTTGGAAGGTATGGGTAACATGAATTAAAGACCACTAAATATTGTTTTAGTCAGTGCAAAATGCCTATGTGGGAATTTTCTTTAGGGAGGTAGGAGTGTGGGAAAGCGGACAGAGGAAAGGCAAGATTAAATGTAAGGTAGGAACAGGCAGCAACAGATAACTTTTGCTCCAAAAACAGCATGAGGAAAAACCTTCAGATACAGTAAAACCCAGAAATGAAGAAGCTTGGGCTTTTCCTGGATGTGAATCAAGCATGTTCTTCCAAGAGGGAAGGGAGACCAGCTACTTACCTTCTAGTACCCCCTGCACAAAGACAGATCAGGGTGGGATAGGGAATACTAAATTAGATTTCCTTCACACTAGGCTTTACCAAAGAAGGCATGAGATATAGATAGATAGATAAATTGACTGATTGTTTTCTTTTTTTTTTTTTGAGACAGGGTCATGCTCTGTCCCCTGGGGCTAGAGTGTGTACAGTGGCATCATCAAAGTTCACTGCAAGCTCAAACTCCTGGGCTCAAGCAATCCTCCTGCCTCAGCCTCCTGAGTAGCTGGGAGTACAGGTGCATGCCACCACACCCAGCCAAGAAGGCATGATTAAAGAATACTAACGCTGTAAGAAAAATCTCTCCTCACCTGCTTGCTGAAGCTTAAAATCCTGCAGTAGGTGAAAAAGTTATTTATTCTATAATTATGGATAATAAAAGGCTTAAAATCAAAAACACAAATATTTTAAGTTAGAAGTAAAATAAAATTAATCAATGAACGGTAAAATACTAATTTTTACCTAGCCTGCCCTTTTGCGAGAGGGGCGATAGGTGAAGAGAGCAGATACCTACTCAGTCTCTGAAATGGGGAAGAAGGTTAATCTACTCTGAGAGAAATGACACACGGGAAAAGGAGGCCTGAAAGGCAGAAGACAAACTTTGAAAATGTCACATTTTTGCCCAGAGCAGATCTAAAGTAAATAAACTACATCACACCAAGGTGTTTTTGGTCAGGTAGCTATCAACAAGCACAGTGCTGCTTCACATGTCTATGAAAATGTACTTTTTAAACAAGGCTGACTCAATTTATTAGGGATTCTTAACCAACAAATCAGTATTGTAACAATAAAAAAGAATTTTTCTATTTATTGTCTTTCGCCTATACTTTTTATTGATTCGAAATACTTCAGACATTTTCACCTTTAATAAAAGGTATTTATGCATTGATTATTTTACTAGATGCTAAACTGCCTTTTACATCTAGTGCGTTTGAAAAGTTGAATCTGAGCCCTGATGTTTTTACTAAAATGATATAAAATGTGTACATTCCTTAATATAAAGGTATAAAACTGATTTTAGGGAACAACCTCTTGGCAATAAAAATTGTTTTTCCCCTGCCTTCCCTGTTACACCTCATATAACAGTATTGATACTGCCATCATGTAACTTCCTATGCTGAAAAAGTTTTCATTGACTCACACTCAATTACAATTCCAGAAAAAAGTTCCAAGGAGACATTATTAAACTCTTCAGTCAGTTTCTTCAGTAGGCCATGGCATTATGTTATTCATGTGCTTTTCCACAGGTTCTGAATCAGACACCATGAATTAAAGAAATGAGGCAGGGGGCGAATAAGTAAAATACTTATAATTCACTAATTATTAATTCTTGTCTTAGAACCTACCTAAGCTAATGATTATGTGTATGCATTTCTAAATGCTTACATTTCTTTTATTAAACAAAGCACCCCAGAGATAGGTAATGTGCCACAGTTCTCATTATTTTCTTTAAAATACACTCTATTTCATTTATTCCAACTACGGCTTCTCAGGTATGTTAGGTTTAACAGAAATCTCGAAACCTAATAGAATTCTATTGTTTTGTGTCCAAAATAATGAATTCTAGAATAGTACTACCCCAAAACACTTATACAATTATACAATTTTTACTTATATTTTGATATAATTTTACTAATACTTTATGACATAAATGTTCTAAATGTATATATTAAGGGGTCTTAAATTATTTACAAACATAGCATTTGCCAAGTAAGTATGGAAAAGCTAAAATACACCTTAAAGAATTTAGTCTGACTCTATAGTTGTACAGATGACAAAACAACATGGGCCACTGACCTACCTATGGCCCTACTGCTGAATAGCGACACACATGGAAATAGAATCTAGTTTTTCTTTCCACAACACCAAATCTCATTTGGTTCTTTCTTTCCCATTGATTTCTCACCCCAACTCTACTTCAAAAACTTTTCACTTTTAAGCGTACAACTAAGGCAAAATAGAATCTCGCTCTGAATTTTATCTTTAAAAATAAGTAAAATTTAAAGAGTTGAAAGAATTTAATGAGATATTACACCAAAAGCATTTCAATCCAGGAATGGCACATACTAGGCAGTAATCAAATGGTAACTATTATTATTAGTCTTATTTTTACCACAAGAAAGGCAGTGAATATTTTAAAGTGCACATATTAGCACAGCAGGCCAAAGACCCATTTGACACATCTTTTTAACTTGCACTTAATTATCGTTAGTCGACTTCATTTTAGACTGTAACTTTACACTATAATTTATGACCCACCCACAATGACCTTGATCTTTTTTTTTTTCCTCGTGTACTGCTATGGACTGCTGTACTGAAATATTTTCAAGTAATAATTGGTCAGGTCCTCTTAGCCCTGGAGATACAGGCATCCTCTACTGACACAAGGGATTTTAAAATGTGACCCAAATACGGCTTGAGAAACACCATAACTCAAAAGGTCGCTACAGTTAAAATCCCACGACCTATTATAGTGAATGGGAACAAGTGCAAACTGCTGCCATCCATAAGCCATTTTCTCAAACCACCCTTGGATCTGGGGGAGAGGAGTGAGAAGGTCAATAAAGGAGCAAACTATTTCTCCTCCTGCTAGTCCTCTGCCGCCTCACACCAGAGGTCTGGAAATGAATGAAAGGCTCTGTGATAGCGTAGAGAAACACGGTATCCCGGCGCAGGTCTCGGGGCAGGGGTGCAGAGGTGCAGAGAGGGAAACTGTGGTCTACATGCGAGAAACTCAAGGCACAGATTTTTTTTTTTTTTTACTACCCCAAATCATCTCGACTACAGCAGGAACCCACCCACCGCCACTTATGGGAGGGGCACGTGGCAGGTGGCTGCAGCTCTGGCAGAAGATGCTCTGAGCAAGGCCAGGCCTGGGGCGAGGGGGACACCGAGCAGCCCCGGGGTTCCGAACCGAGGCGGGGGCAGGTGCGGGGAGGGGAAGGGAGGCCCGGGAGGGCGCTGGGACAGGTGAGAGCAGCCCGGCCCGGAGGAGCAGCGGGTGGAGCCCGGCGAGGCGGGGCGGGGGGACCGGCGGGGGCCGACGGGGCCGGCCCGTCCGTGCCCGCGCCCGCACACACTCACCGTCGCCGGCTGGCTCGCCTCTCACCGTGGCTGCTCTCGCGACCGCCGGCGGCTCTTTCCCCTCCTCCTCCTCCTCCGGCGCTGGCGCCGCCGCCGCCGCCCAGGCCCGGCCGCGCTCCCTTTCCGCTTCCGGGAGCCTGAGCGCCTGGACCGGCCGAGTGGGTGTCCGCAAGCCCGCGTGCCCGCGCGGGGAGGGATCGGCAGCCGCCGTCGCCGTCCCTGCTTCGCTCCCAGAAGCCGCGATGGGAGCCGCCTAGGGCCGAAAGACCAGAAATCGCGCCGCGGCCCCAAGCCGCGTGCCCAGTGGGACGGCGGTCGCCAGAGCACTCGCACCTGGCGCACCTCGGCGCCTCCGCCCTCCCCGCTACCCGCTTCCCAGCCCTGCCCCGGCAGTCCTTCTCATTGTCCCTCCGCCCCCCGCATGCCCCCCTCCGGAGAGGCAGGAGAAGGGCCTTATCTCCCAGGATTGCATGCATCCTCCTTCCTTCTAGGTGTGTCGCCAGCAGGCCTCTCTCCCCACTGAGGCGGTCCGGATGTCCCATGGTACCTTGCTTCAAAGTGCGGTCTGCGGCGACAGCATCCTCTGGGAACTTGTTAGAAATGCACACTCTCAGGCCTGTTGAATCAGTTTCTGCGCTTCAGCAAGATCACCAGGTGATTCCTGCGGGTGCACCTTAAAAATTGAAACACTGCACTCTAGTGCATGATCTCATCCACTTCAGACCCTCTACTGGGATACCCTAGCCCTCCAAGATTTTTCCTATTCTTGCTGGCACCCTAAATCCACACCCAAACGAACTTTACTTATATTTGAGGAGACCTCCAAAAGTTGCCGGCTTTCCCATGCCTGCAACCTAGGAAAAATAGACAAAACCTTGCACGTAATCCGCCTCCCAATCTAATTTGGTATCTTTACCATACACCAGAGATACACTGAAACCTTTTCCACCTCACTCCAGCTGACCAGTACTTTGAGACGTTAAACTGTTTGCAGTAGTGCGGAGCTGGATCTTTGTACCCACATGCCACAGGAAGAAATAATGCCGATGGAAAAAATATTACTTGTGGTATAAAATCTGTACTCCTTATAAAGTGGAATAGAAAGCCCTCCACAAACAGGTCCCTCCCCACCTCTCCAGTCTTAGCTCCAACTAACTTGGCTCCCTTCACCATTCTAGAATGCCCTGCTCTCTGATGATCTTACTCCTATCTGAATTTGAGAGTCAGCTGAAATCCTGCCAGCCCAGGGTTCTCTCTCACCACTGCACTCATGTAGCACATATTGTATTAATAGCTTGTTGTAGGCTCTTATGTTACCATGTATTGCTAGGGATTTTAAAATATGTTATGTCCTGGTTTCTGAACTAATTACAAACACCTTACGACCTTAAAGACTTCTTTCAATTAGTAGATATCAAAGCGGGGTTCCCAGGCTAGCAGCATCAGCATCACTGGGAACTTGTGAGAAATCCATATTCTCTAGCCCTACTGCAGATTTACTACTATATTAGAAACATTGGAGATGGAGCCCAGCAATCTGTGTTCTAACAAGCCTTCCAAGTAATTCTAATGCACACTCAAGTTTTGGAATTACTGACCTAGATTATTGTCTCATACCCCAAAGGAACCCAATCGTAGGGATTGATTTGACTATATGCAGGTTTTATTGCCTTTTTTGTTAACAACTAAGTTCCCCCGTTCATGCATAGCTAGGTTGGAATGATGGTCACAATAGCTTTTGGAAGAATTATCTTTAATTCTCATAATGCATTTGATGTACTAGGATTTTTATAACTTGGTTTGTTTGAAAAGGAGAAAATAATGAGTCACTCTGAAGGAAGAAGAAACACGTGGATTCTCCCCACTCAGCTACCTGAATTGCATATTATTTTGCTCCCTTTTCAAATACCCCTGTGAGAGGGAACAATTTGTGTCAAATGATCTCAAGAATGCCAAAACGAGAATTGGTTGACAGGCCCATGAATGCACACGACAATTGGAAGTGTGCAGATTTTTCAGTCACTTTTTTGAATGAGTTAACCTGTCTCATATCAGCCAAATCAATTCCACAAAGAATTTTCTAGGAAAGGAATGGAAAGAAATAAGTGGCAAGGAAAACAGTATCAAAATCATGACCCTTTTTAGCATGGGCAGTTAAGAAGTATAATCAAAGGCCTGCCTATCCCTACTTTGAGGGTCAAGTTATCTCGTACTATCATCCATGCTAAGCATTGATTGCATTGTATTGCAACCATATATTCAGACACCTGTGTCACAATGAGGGAGTGGAGGAGATATGGCATCAGGTAATCTTTCTGAAGAGCTTGTCTATTTACCACAAGCATGGAAATAAGATATATGTCACACACTATTTATTCCCTCCAGAATTCTAGTCTACTTCATGGGGCCTGTGATGAACTGAAACATGATTAATAATCAAACTAATATTTATCTGGGAATAGAAAAAGTAGACAAGGACAAAGTAGCATGCTTCCACTGCCAACTTAGCTTCCAGCAAAGGCACAGTCAGGGCATTTATGTGGATAAACTCAGCCAACTACTGTGCTTCTCTGCCGTGACTAGGGAGGACTGGATTTTACTGCAATTTCCAAAAGTCAGTGCAGTCCAGAGTTTAATCAGTACTGCCTAATAGCCCTTGGCAGCTTTGGGTGGATGGCGTTCTCCACCTGCCCAGCTGGGTACCATGCCCTAAGCACCCACATTTGATGCACATTCATGATTTCTTGGTTGCTTACAGTCATCTCCCCCATCTGTTTGAATGGCAGAGTGCCCATTTCACAACAGCCTAATATTTGAAAAGTTATTCTTAATCTCTTTTGGGTTACACATCTCTTTGAACATTGATGAAAGTTGTGGACCCTCTCCCCAGCAAAGTGTGTGCACAAACACAAATAAATATAAACACGTACATATATATTTGTATATAAAGTTTCACAGGCTGCCCCACCTTGCCACACCTCCAGAGTATCACAACAAAGCCATGACATTCAGGCTAAGAACTTTCCCTACGACGTAAAGAGTAAGTCAAAGAAACTTTTTTCCCCAAATATCAAAGAAAACTCTAAAAGAACCACTGCATGCTTAGGAAACAAAAAAAAGCAACACTAAATAGAGTTACAAGCAAAGAGCTATGGGAGTGCTAAAGAAGAAAGCAGTAGTTTCAACAGGGTGGTTCAGAGATGGCTTCACGGAGAAAGGTTCTTGCATTAGGTAAGAGAGAATAGGATTTTGATTGGGACAAAAGAGGGAAAGAAATTTCAGGAGAGGGGAAAGTATGAGCAGAGAGATGGAGACATGAAAGTGCAAGGGTCTATCTGGTGTGGCTTAGATGTAGAGTACCTGGAAAGATAGAGAGGGGGATGGAAAGGCAGAACAGAGTCAAACCATGAGGAGCCTCAGAAACAATGCTGTTTCCAATGCAGAGCTGTTAGAGAAGGCTATTAATGACTTACTCTAAGCTGGAGAAGACTCTGTTAGTGAATCCTGTGGCATTATCAAAAGACAAAGTAGTTGGGCATCTGGAGAGGTTCTAAATATTCTAAATTGGAACCTGTTAAGTGAAGCCACATGGCTTTGCCTCAACTTTTTAGGGTTGCTTGCTGTTTGCTCTAGAAGTTTCTATTAAAGTAAACCAAGATGAACCTGAGATTCTTACACTTGGTTAAGTACCAATGAGGAACTATATCCTGGTGAATGTTCAGGTGAGTTTAGAGTCCAGGATGCAGAACAAGCTGAAATTGGTTCAGGATTGAAAGAGTGAAAATCAATTTGGACTGAAAACAGAAAAGAAGTCCTGCCACTAATCAGGCTGGGAGGACAGACACAAATAAAGCCAGGTGCAAAATTAACAGGAAACACTATTTCTGCCAAAGTCATGCAGCAGTTATAAAATGCCATAATGACCTTTTCTTTGGGTGATTACCGACTTCTCACAAATGACACCCCAGACCACTTGCTAATTTCACTTATTACTAGAGATACCCAATTGTTCAACCATCATGACTTCATGATAGCACCCAGTTCCTAGTTAATTCCACCCTTTTTTTAATCCCACCTTGAAATATCCAATCCAGAACAGATCCCTGCTTCCCTTAGAACACTGATGGGGAAGCTTTTCATATTGAAAGGCCACATTAATTTGGCTGTAATCAAATAAGGCCATATTCAAGAAACCTCAATTAGATATACTTAAAAATGTACATTATTTTGTAAAAATCTTATCTGCTATGTACTTAATAATTTCAAAAATTAAAACTGTTAGTTTTAAAGTTAACTAACATTTTAATGACTTTGTTATGTCTGTTTTTTGTTGGAAAGCATTTGAATATTTGGTTGCAGCGTAGAGCTGTGCAGTTTCAGTTGATCCTCTAGATGGGTATCAGTCATTTGTAACCTTAAGGGCATCTTGATTTGGGTTAGGCAGAAGAATGTACATTAGCAGCAATAAGTGGTTGAAAAGCAAGAAAGCATTTTTCAGGCATGTTGCTGAAGGCATGGGTATTCTACTGCATTTTTCCATATTTCAAGTGGATTTATCTTAGCATCAAACAATGACTTTAAAATGTCATCTACAGAGAGCTTAATGAATTCCATCTGTAGTTCTTTAGGTGCTTTGGTGATATCAACTAGGTGAGGCTGAAATGCTAATTTGAGTGTGATGTCATGATTCTCAAAGTCAGTGAACCTTTTTCATTGTATTCTCCAATTGATAGGTCTATAACAGCTGCATATTCTTCAAATGATTCTCATATATCATCCTGCTCATCAATGATCTTTGCTAACTGAGGAAAATGTTCATTTGTAATATCCTTTTAAAGAAAAAGTGTTTTGAAAAAAGATAGCTCTTCTTGAAATGCTTGGATTTTTTTTTTTTTGCCACATATCATATATAAACTTAGTTTTACCATGCAAAGAAACAGTCAAGTCATTTTGATTTGACATAATATCATACAGAAATGCTCATTCCAATAGAAATCTTAGTTCAATAATTCACATTGATGATTCTGTTCTTCATAAAATTTATCTTCTCACAGAGATAAAATTTTGGCTAACACCTGTCCCTATGATAGCCAATGCACTTTAGAATGACATGGCAAATCCACACTGAATACCTCATCATTCAACTTTAGCATGTTATGAAACTGATGATGCCGTGTTGCATTTGCACATATATAGTTAACAATACTTATACTTGTTGCAAAGTGTCACTTAAAATAGTAGCTTTAGCACAGAGATTTTGTTGATGCAAGATACAATGAAAAGAAATGAGAGCATCTGGATCCGTTAATACTTTTTTATTTGTACAATAAACCCTTCATGTTTTCTTGTCATGGAAGGTGCACTATCTGTACATACACTCACTGAATTTACCAAATTCAGTCCAACTGCACTATATTTATCTTGAAAATTGTTGAAGATATCTATTCCTGTGTTCTGTTCCCAACAGTGCCCAAAACGTGTAACTCTCTGTAGCAAAGAAAATCTGCTGTTATGACCTAAATGAAATATAAAACTTGCGCCAAGTCAGTAGATCAGTTGATTCATCCAAAGCAATTGAATAATATATATATTTTTTGAAGTATTTCATAAAGTTGTTCTATTAAGTTGAAGAAGGCTAATTCATGCTGCTGATCAGTTATGATTCTCCTTGAAAGAGGCAGTTGTTTGTACTTTGAAATGTTATTGGGGTCTAAACATCCTATAACATAGACAATGCATTCTTTTACAATTTCTAAATCACTGAATGGCTTACCTTTATCCGCCAGTATATAAGCTACTTTATAAGTTGCTTCAGTGGCATTATTTCCAGGTCATATTGCTGCTTGAAAGAATTGGCTTTACTTTTGCCTTTCATCTTTTCATTTTGGCAATACAATCTTTCATGCCTCTCCCTCTGATTTAAAATATTTGTGGTCCTTACAAGTGTTACAATGTTGGTGAGCAGTGAATTTCTTTAATGTTAGTATTGCAGTGTCACAAAGCAAGCAAATCATCCTATCTTTAGCAGAAACAAGGTAATATTGCATTTCCCAATCCTCATTAAAAAATCGGTTTTCTTCTCTTGGTCTTCTTTGACATGATGGGCTGTTAAGCAGACAGAATTAAAAAATACTATTGAGCTGTGCAACTATTCACAAATCCCACTTCCAACAGAAACGCAGTGCACCATTGTCAAAAGCTGATAACAGACTGGTGTACTCGACCCCCATAAACTCTTGTCAACTAGCCTCATGTGGTAGAGGTGCCAGTCAGGCAGGGGAAGTTAGAACTAAATCATGAGCATACCAGCCTTCAATTTAGCCCTTATTGCTTACTGATGTTCTAATTGTGCTGGTCAATCTGGGAAGATTATTTCATTGAAACTTGTCTTATTCTTTGGTATTTTAAATATGTTAATTTTAAAGATAAAATAAAAATATAAAAAATGAACAAAAATATATTAATTAAAAGGATTTGTTCTGTAAAATTTGGATTCAGTCAAGAGGCTACACTTAAGGACCTAGAAGGCCACAGGTTCCCCACCTAAGCCTTAGAACCTCTTCAAAATCCTTCAAAAGAAGTTCAATTTGCAAAAGTTGCCTCCCTCCTCCCTCTTGTCTAGAAGTGCCCTCCCTCCCTGCAAGGCAATAAATCTGATCTACCAGGCTTATTCCTGATAGTCTTTGGCCGATTAGGTATTAACGACACATTTGATGATCAAAGCCTCCCATTGTCAGGACTCAAAGTCAATATTCTTTAGGAAAGAGTCTCCCTTTCTGTGACAATGGCACAATAAAGTAGCTGCCATTCCCAGTAATGAGGCTTGTAAGTTCACACAGGGACTCTTTCAATGTGGGAAGAAGTGACGTTTTGAGCAGGTCACCTTGATTCCTCATCCTTTGAAGAAATGTGGATCACAGTAGAAAGCAGAAGAAAAAAAAAGTGCTTTTTAAAAAATTTTTGTGAGTAGAATCTACTTAGACAATAGCTTAATTTAAGTAAATGAGATTAACAGAGTCCCAAGATAGTGGAGAAGCAAAACAGGTCTAGAAAGATAAGAAAAAGTCCTTCCCTGTTAAAATATAAAGAATATACAAAAATAGGGCAATTTTGGCAATGCTAACTTCTTTGTATGAAGGACAGAAATTGAGTGAGATTTTTGTTGATTTCATTATAAAGAAATAGCAAAAAGTGATAAATGTTATAGTAATAGATGAATAAAGTGGGTCTCTAGGGCTGAATTAGGGAAGCAAGTTCAAGGTTGCAATATGGCTTTGGGCAATCTCTACCAGCGAGTGGATTAGGACAGCAAGAAAAGGCGTATAGTAAAAGAAGAAAGAGAAGGGCAGAATCTTGAGAAACAACAACGGTGCCTTTAAGGATCAGATAGAGAAAGAAATAATTCAAGAATCTCCTCTGTTTCAATTAATTCCAAGTCGACATATCCAGCCCTACTTTCTATTGAACACCAGAGCCATAAATTCTAGAAGCCCCACCTACATGTTTGTTATTAGGGCTCAAATGGGTCAATCATGAAAAATAGAAGAGGGAGAAGGTACCATTATTCTTATACAAGGCAGGTTAGGGCTCCCTGTCACCCTTCCTCTAAGAAACTCCTTGTTATTTATATTGAGGGATAATTAAAAATATCCACCAATCTCTTGGCCACTGTCCCTTTTATTTTTAATCCACTTGCCTTTTAAATATGTATATTTCCATTAATACCTTAAGGATAAACTTGTCACTTTGTACCTCAGATAAGGCAAAGGATGTTGTGAATGGTTTTCTCATTGGCCCACAATTTCTGCAACAGGAAGAGTGAGTGATAAAAAGAATCAGAAGTCTCTCCCTTGACTGAGAAGTTATCAGTGCCTCCTCTGTAGAGATTTGGCTGTCCTTGTCTACTCTCACACACAAGGGGGAAAATGTCAACTTGGGTTTCTAGGACACTTTGGATCAGGGGTCAGCAAACACATTCTTCAAAGGATCAGATAGAAATAGTTTTGGCTTTGTACACAAAACAGTCTTTGTTATAACTATTCAAATCTGCCAATGTATTGCAAAGCAGCCATAGACCCTACGTAAATGAACGAGGATGGTTGTGTAACAATAAAATTTTATTTACAAAAACAGGTATCAGGTATGTTTGGCCCCATGTGACAGAGTTTGTGGACCCCTACAGATTTCCTGTGAATGATGGGAAACTCAATCTCAGAAAAGAGTACAGTAGAGAATGACTGCCTGGATTTGTTCCCTGACTCTAACACGACTAAGTGTGTGTTACTTAATCACTGATGCCTCAGTTTCCTCATCTGTAAAAATAGGATAATAATAGTCATTGTCATTAATTGCATGAAGATTAAATGAATCAATATGTGCCAAGCACTTAGACCTAGATCCGGCAAAAGAAATGACACAATAATTGTTGTTACTATTATCTTCAGGTAGAAGGCTAAAGACAGTGTACCATCTAAATAGGATTTGAACATTGCTTTGGATAAGAAATAGAAGTATATAAAGCCCCTCTCGCTGGTTTATATCTCTTGCTGTTCTCCAATTTCTGTCTCATTGGCATTTTAAAAAGCAAAAGGGCCCCATTCCAAAGCAAGAAGAAAACCCAAGTTTTGGCAGGTCCCAAAAGAATGTTCCACACATTCCTCAAAACTTCCGACTCGACATGTTCAAAAACTAATCTTTCACCACCACCACCACCACCCCAACTCTATTTCTTCCCCTAGTACCACAATTGCAGAAACAGCTGCTGTCTAAGCTCAAAAACTAAGAACATCTCTTCTCGATCCATCTATACCCAGTCACCAAACTCTATCAATTCCATTTCCATGATATCTTTTGAGTCTTTTCACTTCCTTCTATCCCTACAGTACCACCTTAGTTCAGGTTGTCGTTTTTTTTCACCCTGTACTACAGGAACAGCCTGCCTTCCTCTAATCTTGCCCCTACCCCATCCATTCTGCACAATGTCACTCACAGACTCTTCCGTAAAAACACATGTAAGCACTCTCATCATTCTCTTTTTCATGTCTTTATTGTAAAGTGAAACCTCCTTAGCATGCCATAGAAGTTCTTTCCTGATCTGGCCTCTTCAATCTCTGTTCCCGTCTCCCAACTCCCTCTTCCGCCTTTCATTCCAATGTATGTTTCAGTAGTACTGAACTGCTTGCTGGACCATCATTTTCCCTGCCCTCTCAGCTGCTAACTCCACACTCATCCTTCAGATCTCTGGTAATCTCTTCCTTTGAAACAACTAGTCTAAGGCACCTTCTTTTGAGCTCCCATAGGATTCTCTTGACTCATTTATCAGAGATGTCGCCATGTTATAATTATTTGTTTGCTTACACATCTTCCCCACAAGACAGTGAGCTCCATGAAAGAACAAATCCAGACTTATTTGTGTTTGTCTTTCTATTGCTTCAACAATGCCAGATCCATCATAGATATTCAGTAGGTTGGTTGAATTAATAAATGACAAAACCAAAAAAATACAAAGGGAGAATTAGAGTGGTTGACAGGCCCTTGGAGAGGGGTCTGGATCTGGTCTTTGTCCATTGCTGATCCTGAGGGGTTTGCAGAAGTCCAGAGAGGGGAGAGAAAGGTGGCGAGAGGCAGGGGGATACTCAGGAATCCTAAAGTCTGAAGAAAAGTTGATTACAAGGCTTGATGAAAGACCATTGGATTTAGAAACTAGAATTTTCTTGGGAAACTCAGAGTGAATTTTTAAAAACTAGGTAATTTAAATTAAAAAGAGATTATTTGGAAATAGAGGCACTTAGGCATAGATTATTGCTGCAAGAAGTTGGTATTAAAAGGAGTTAATTGTTTATTTTCCATTTTTGTTTTATAATTATAATGGGGAAGCCTGAGTTTGTCTATAAGACAAGATCATTAAAAGAGAATAGAAAGACAAGTTAGAATCGGGAGCTTAAACAAAGTATGGGACAGGAGCACCGGTAGAATCAAGTCCAGATAAGGGGGTTATCTTTGCTACGGGAAGAAACAGTTATCTAATTTTCAAAGTCAGAAGCAAAAGAAGAGCCAAATGGGAGATATTGAAGGGGTGAAGAGGAAAATTGAGAGTTTACATTTAAAGACACAATAACAGGCAGTACTGAACTCTCAGAAAGGGAAAGGAAAGAGGAGAGTGCTGAGCACCAGGAAAGGAGATGAAGAGACTGCAGGAGACAGCATTGATTGCTCAGGTGGAGGTAATGCTGACTAGAGAAATAAAACTGAGTCCTTCAAGGAAAACCTCGGTACCAGGGGTATTAAAAATAGTATTTTCTGGTATATCTTATGGCTCCAAAACACTTTGGAGAATTAATTTTTGTTGGTTTCCAAATAGATTAATTCAGCAGACCTGCTTTGAGTTCATGTTATTCAGATCTAATAAATGGAAAAATTTAGGTCACCTGGCATTTCACCTTTGACATACCAAAGGGGATGCCTCAGCCTTAGTTGATAAAAATGTGGATCACTTGGGTGCAAAAGCAAACAGAGATGCCTGAGAAAATTCCATAGGCAATGCAGGCTCAGAGTGTCATCATGAACAGCCTTGCACAAGCAAACACACGATTGAGGAATTCAGTAGAATCAATGCTGAAAGGTTGACCAACTACTTAAAAGTCACTGACAACATCTTGGATTTATAAAATACTTGTGCTGCTTTGGAGAGTGATACCTACCAAACTCACACATGTATATAACACACACACACACACACACACACACACACACTCATCATTTCTGTTAATAACCTTGTTCCTTGCTTTCTTAGTCAAAGAGTAACTTTCACTGTAACTATTACAGAAATAAAAATTCACTCTCAAGCTCATACCTGCTCTAGCAAGCAACTTCCTTATTCACTCCTATTTCTCCAATCCCACTTTTTTCTGTTTGGAAAAAACATGGACATATGACACTATGAAAACCACATAGGTAAATAGTAAAATGGGGTCAACCTCAGGTTTAGAAAAGCCTACACTCAGGAATCATCCCCAGGCCTAGATTTGTGAAAGCCAGCATTCTGAGACACTCTTTCCTAAAGCCATCTGATAGCAGTTGTACTGTCATTTATTAATTGCCACGGGAACCACCAGCTGTCACCATGAAATCTTTTATGGGCACACTGT
Source organism: Indri indri (assembly GCA_004363605.1). Classification (NCBI taxonomy): domain Eukaryota; kingdom Metazoa; phylum Chordata; class Mammalia; order Primates; family Indriidae; genus Indri; species Indri indri. The sequence continues at coordinate 10,178 of RJWJ010003196.1, read as the reverse complement.
AAATATTAAAACAGCATATTAAAATTACACCGTATGCAGCAGCAGCTGATGCTATTTTATGAAGACAATATTAAAGAGTGTGCAGAATTATCACACTACAACTCCCATGATCCCTATTTCTTACAGCTCCCCTAAAACATGATACTGGGCCACAATTTTAACTCTTTAATCACAGCGGGGAGTAATTTGAAGCAAACTTTATTCCTTAAACTAAGGGTTGTAATTGATGTAGATGCCATTTTGTGTACTCAGCAGTTTTCGACTGTAAAAATGAGGGCAGAAGGATTTTCTTTGAAGTTTCCTAGAGTAGAAAAGAGCATTATACTTTTCTTAGAGTTAAAATCAGTGTGTGGGAGTGGATCCTAAGACCTATATGAACTGTCTGGCTTGGCTTAGACTATGTATCAAGTAGAATGGACATTCTGACTAGATGGAACATCTGTCTGATGTGCTCTATGAAATCTACCCAGAATTAACTTGAGACTTAGACTTATTTGGGTTGTCTCATAAGTCCTGCTTGCTCCCCCAAACTCTCCTTTATTGGCCCACCATAATGTCTGAAACTTCTACCACTATACTTGAGACAGCTAGATCCAGAGATGTCGATTAAAATGCAAAAATTCACATGATATTTTGGAAATATTGTTAATTTTCTTAAGAGTGATTGTAATATCATTATTAAGTAGGAGAATATTCTTATTCTCAGGAGAAACATGCTGGAGTATTAAAGGTGAAGTGTCATAATGTTCAAAATTTATTTTCACATGCTTCAATGATATAAAAATATGTAGTAAATACACATACACACTCATTCATACAAGTTGATATATAAAGCAAATATGGCAAAATGCCAACAATCATTGAATTAATGTGGAAGATATAGAGGTATTCTTGGTACTATTTTTTAAAAAACTTTTTCGTATGTTTGAAAATCTTCATAATGAAAAAGTGGAAAAATTCAGATTTCTGAGCTTACCCTGAAATCACTGAATCAGACTCCCTGGGTGTGGAACCCAGAAAGATGTATTGCTACTGGTACCTGGAGTAAGATTTAGGCCTAATAATAGTTGATAATTATTGAATTAGAATGCTAAATGATGATGGGGGAAAAAGTGCAATAAGTGTATGATAAAATTAGCAACTTAGAAGAGAGGTGGAGCAAGATAGGAAAGTAGTACTTCACCAGTGACTGCCCCCCCCAACAGAGACATCGATTTAAGCAAGTATCTATACATAAAAATACCTCATAAGAGCTAAGAAAACCAGATGAGAGATCACAGTACCTGATTGTAATGTAAAAATAAGAAAAGATGCATTGAATAGGGTAGAAAGGTCAGTTTTACATTACTCACAACAACCCTCCCACAACCCCAGGCAGCACAGCATGGAGAGAGATACTATCAACTTGGGGGAAAGAGAGGGAAGTGAGCATAGGACTTTGCCTTGGACCCGAGTAGTAGTGGGCCTGCCACAGTAAAACTCACACTGGGCAGACCCCTACAACATTTTACTCCAGGCCATTACCCATGGACTGAGCCTCAGCACCAGGCAGGACCACACAGCTCCAGGTTTTGGGCTTGCATGGTGGACTCGATCTCCAACCTGTATCACTCTTGGGTTAACTTCAGTGGCTCTGGGCTCCACAAAGCTCTCAGTGGCAGGCACTCCTTAGTGGTCCCAGGTTTCTGAGGTATTCATCAGTGTTGCAACAACCAGAGCAGGCCCTGGGCTTCTGGCAGTACCACATTAGCCACAGTGGTCCCTGAGCTTCTGGCATGCTAGAAGCTGAGAGTGCCCCAATGCCATGCCAGCCACATCTGTCCTGGGCTTCTTGTGCACTCCAGAACTGCAGAGTAGCTGCAGAATGTTGCCAGACAAAGCTAGTCTGCAAAGACTGGGATAAGAACCCACTTCTTCAAATACAAATGCATCAACACATGACCACAAGAATCAAGATCAGGGAAACTAACATTACCAAATGGAAAAAATAAGGTGTCAATGACTGACTCTAAAAAAAATAGAAATTTATAAACTGCATGATAAAGAATTCAAAATAACTATTTTAAGAAAGCACAGTGAACTTCAAGAAAATACAAAGATCTAATTCAATGAAATGAAGAAAATAATAAGTGATCAGTATGAAAATTTAATAGAAAGACTGAAATAATTTTTAAAAATCAAACAGAAATCCTAGAGCTGAAAAATACAATGAATGAAATTACAAATGTCATAGAGGGTATCAATAAAAGAATCGATCAAGCACAGGAAAGAATCAGTGAACTCAAAGACATTATTTGAAAATTTGCAGTCAGAGAAGAAAAAGAATGGGAAGAAATAAAGAAACCTTATGGGATTTGTAGGACAGCATCAAAAGAGCAAATATTTGAGCCAAAGGAACTAAAGAAGAAGAAGAGTAAGATAAGGGGGTAGAAAGCTTATTTAAAGAAATAGTAGCAGTAAACTTTCTAAATCTGGAGAAATATGTAAACATTCAGGCATAGGAAAGTCAAAGGTCTCTAATCACATTCAATCCAAATAAGATTTCTGTAAGACATATTATAATCAAAATGTCAAAAATCAAAGAGCAGATCCTGAAAGCAGCAAGAGAAAAGAATCAAACAATTTATAGAAGAGTTTCAATACAGCTGGCAGCATACTTCTCAGCAGAAACCTTATAAGACAGGAAAGAGCAGAGTGATACATTCAACCTACTGAAGAAAAAACTCTGCCTACTAAGAATACCATACCCAGCAAAGCTGTCCTTCAGAAATGAAGGCAAGATAAAGACTTTCTCAGACAAACAAAAGCTGAGGGAGTTAATCATCACCAGGCCTGTCTTATAAGAAATGCCTAAAGGAGTTCTTCAAGCTCAAAGAAAAGGATGCTAATGGGTAACAACAACAGCAAAAATCTAAAAGCACAAAACTCACTGGTAAAAGTAAGTACACAGTCAAATTTAGAATACATATACCCCTCAGTTATCATGAGATTATGATAGACCCATTGTCAGTTGACAGTTGAAAATGCATTTAATGCTGGCAACACAGCAGACAGTCCTTGACTTATGATGGTTTGACTTATAATTTTTTTGACTTTATGAAGGTGTTAAAGTGATATGCACTCAGTAGAAATGATAAACCCATTATAACTCATATGCAGCTTCTCAACTTATTATGTGGTTGCATCCCAATAAAACTATTATAAAGTCAAAAAAAATTATTGAGCCATCACAAGGCAGAGACTATCTCTACTCTAATGCTGTAATAGTGGTGGATAAATCACTTATATCCTTAGAATGCAGGTTAAAAACAGAACTATTAAAAATAATAATAGCTACACAATAATTTTGTTAATCAATATGCAATATAAAAGTGTAAATTGTGGCATTAAAAATTCAAATTATTAGGGGATAGTGGAATAAAAGTATAGAGGGTGGGTTTTTTTGAACTCAAAGTTAAGTTTTTATCAACTAAAAATAACCTATTATAACTATTAATATAAGATAATGTTTTTGGTAAGCTTCTTGGTAACCACAAAGCAAAAGCCTGTAGTAGATACACCAAAATTAAAAAGCAAGGAATCGAAACATATCACTAGAAAAAAATCACTTATCCACAAAAGAAGACAGCAAGAGAGGAAGTCAGGAACAAAAGATCTACAAAACAACTAGAAAAAATTAACAAAATGGCAGTAGTAAGTCCTTACTTATCAATAATGACCTTGAATGTATATGAATTAAATTCTGCAATCAAAAGACATAGAGTGTCTGAATGTATTAAAAAAATAAAATAAAACAAGACCCAATTGTAGGCCACCTGCAAGAGACTCACTTCACCTGTAAGGATACATATAGTCTGAAAGTGAAGGGATGGAAAAAGATATACTATGTAAATGGAAAGCAAAAGAGATCAGGAGCAGCTATACTTATATCAGGCAAAACAGACTTTAAGTCAAAAACTTTAAAAAGAGACAAAGAAAGTCATTATATAATATTAAAGGGATCAGTTCAGCTAGATGATATAACAGTTTTAAGTATATATGCACCAAACATCAGATCATCTAAATATATAAAGCAAATATTTATAAATCTAAAGGGAGAGAGAGACTACAATGCAATAATAGTAAGGAACTTCAGCACTCTAATTTAGCAACAGAAAGATCATCCAGATAGAAAATCAATAAGGAAACATAGAAAAACAGAACTTACACAACACTCTAGATCAAACAGACATATGTAGAACATTCCATTCAACAGCTGCAGAATGCACATTTTTCTCAATTGTACATGGAACATTCTCCAGGATAGATTATATGTTAGGCTACAAAACAAGTCTTAACAAATTTAAGATTAATATATCAATTATCTTTTCTGACCACAGTGGTATAAAACTAGAAATCAATAACAGAGGAACTTTGGAAAATTCACAAATACATGGAAATCAAAGAACATACTCCTGAACAACTAATAGGTCAATGAAGAAATTAAAAGGAAAATTTAAAAATTTCTTGAGACAAATGGAAACACAACATACCAAAACCTATGGGAGACAGAGGAAGCAGTTCTAAGAGTGAAGTTTACAGAAATAAATACCTATATTGAAAAAGAAGCAATATCTCAAATAAACAACCTCATATTGCACCTCAAGAAACTAGAAAAACAAAAACAAACTGAGCTCAAAGTTAGTGAAAGAAAGACAATAATAAAGATCAGAGCATAAATAAATAAATAGAAACTAAAAAAAAGTAGAAAAAATAAGCAATACTAAAAATTGGTTTTCTGAAAAGATTAAAAAATCAACAAATCTTTAGCTACGCAAATTAAAAAATAAAGAGAGAAGATTCAAATAAATAAAATCAGAAATAAAAAAGGAGACATTACAATTGATTCAACAGAAATACAATGGATCATAGGAGAGTATTATGATCAATTAAATGGCAACAAATTAGATAACCTAGAAGAAATGGATAAATTCCTTAACACATACAACCTACCAATACCGAATTATTACAAAATTTTCACAGACCAATAATGAGTCAGTAGATTCAATCAGTAATAAAAAGTCTAGCATCAAAGAAAACCCCAGAACCTGACGACTTCACTGCTGAATTTTATCAAACACTTAAGGAATAACTAATACCAATTCTTCTCAAATTATTCCAAAGAATTAAAGTGGAGTGATTACTTTCAAACTCTTTTTACAAGGCCAGCATTACCCTGATACCAAGGCCAGACAAGAGCACTACAGGCCAATGTCCCCAATGATATATACGCAAAAATCCTCAACAAAATACTAGCAACCCAAATTCAACAGCAAATTTAAAAGATCATTCACCATAATCAAGTTGGATTCATGCTAGGGATACAAGGATGGTTCAATGCACATAAATCAATAAATATAATATATCACATTAACAGAATGAAGGAGAAAAACCATATGATTATTTCAATAGATGGAAAAAAAAAGGATTTTACAAAGTTCAACATTTTTTCATGATGAAAACTCTCAACTAATTAGGTATAGAAGGAATGTCTCTCAACAATAACAGCCATACATGAAAAACTCATAGCTAACATACTCAATAAGGAAAAATTAAAAGTTTTTCCTCTAGAGATCAGGAATAAAGCAAGAATACCCACTCTCAGCACTTCTGTTCAACGTAGTATTAGAGGTCCTAGCCAGAACAATTAGATAAGATTAAAAAAAAGGCATCCAAACTGGGAAAGAAGATGTTATATTATCCCTGTTTGCAGATGATATAATCTTATATATACAAAACCCTACAGACTCCACTAAAAAAACTGTTAGAACTAGTATACAAATTCAGTACAGTTGCAGAATACAAAATCAACATACAAAATCAATAACATTTCTATACACTAATAGCAAATTATCTGAAAAATTTTTAAAAATCCCATTAATGATAGCTACCAAAAAAATAAAATAAAATCCTTGTATAACCAAGAAGGTGAAAGATCGCTACACTTAAAACTATAAAACATTGATGAAAGAAATTGGAAGAAGATAAATAAGTGGAAAGATGTCCTGTGTTCATGGACTAGAAGAATTAATATTGTTGAAATTTCCATACTACCCAAAGCAATCTACAGGTTCAACACAATCACTGTTAAGACACCAATGACATTCTTCACAGAAACAGAAAAACAATCCTAAATTTTATATGGAGCCACAAAAGGCCCTGTATAGCCAAAGCAATCTTGAACAAAAAGAACAAAGCTAAAGGCATCACACTATGACTTCAAAATATACTACAAAGCTACAGTAACCCAATCAGCATAGTACTGGCATAAAAATACACACACAGACCAAGGGAACAGAATAGACAGGCCAGTAATAAATTCACGCACTTATAGCCAACTGATCATTGACAAAGGTACCAAGAACGGCACACAATAAGGAAAGAACAGACTCCTCAATAAATGGTGTCAGGAAAACTCAATATTCACATGCAGAAGAATGAAATTAGACTCTTACCTCACAGCATACACAAAAATCAACTCAAATGGATCAAAGACTTAAATGTGGTCTGGCGCGATGGCTTATGCCTGTAATCTCGGCACTCTGGGAAGCCAAGGCAGGAGGATAGCTTAAGGCCAGGAGTTCAATACCAGCCTGGACAACATAGCAAAAACGCATCTCTACAAAAAATTTTTAAATTAGCCAGGCATGGTGGTGCATGCCTATAGTCCTAGCTATTTGGGAGGCAGAGGCAGGAGGATTGCTTGAGCCCAGGAGTTGGAAGTAACAATGAGTTACGATCATGCCGCTGTACTCTAACCTGGGCAACAGAGACCTTGTCTCCAAAAAAACAAAAGACTTCAATGTAAGACTTGAAACTGTAAAACTACTGGAAGAAAACATAGGGAGAAAGCTCTATGCCATTGGTCTGGGCAATGATATTTTGGATGTGACCCCAAAAGCACAGGCAACACACAGGCAACAAAAGCAAAATTGGACAAATGGGATTACATCAAACAAAAACTTCTTCACAGCAAAGGGAACAATCGAAAAAGTGAAGAGACACTACAGAATGAGAGAAAATAGTTTCAAAGTATATATCTGATAGGGGTTAATATTTAAAATATTTAAGGAACACAAACAGCTCAACAGCAAGAAAACAAATACAGTAATTCCTCTTATCTGTAGTTTTACTTTCCATGGTTTTAGACTGAAAACCATGGTCTGCAAATATGAAATGGAAAATTTTAGAAATAAACAATTTGTAAGTCTTAAATTGCTTGCCATTCTGAGTAATGTGATGAAATCTCCTGTCGTCCTGCTCTGTCACACCTGAGATGTGAATCGTCCCCTTGTTCAGCATATCCATTCCGTATATGCTAACTGCCCCTTAGTCACCTAGTAGCCATCTCTGTTATCAAATAAAAAAAATAGCGTACATAAAATTTGGTACTATCTGTAGTTTCAGGCATCCACTAGGGGTCTTGAAACATATCCCCTGCAGATAAGTGGGAAATACCCAATTTAAAAATGGACAAAGGACCTGAATAGACATTTCTCCAAAGAATACATTGCAAATGGTCAACAGACATATGAAAAAATGCTCAACATCCCTAATCATCAGGGAAATGCAAATTAAAACCAGAATGAGATATCAACTCTGTTAGAATGGCTATTATAAAAAAAGACAAAAGATTAAGTGTTGGCGAGGATGTGGAGAAAAGAGGAACCCTTGCACACTATTGGTGGGAATGTAAATTTAGTACAGCCATTGAGAAAGCAGTATGGAAGTTCCTCAAAAGATTAAAAATAGAGCTACCACATGATCCAGCAATCCCACTACTGGGTATACATCCAAAGGAAATGAAATCAGTGTGCCAAACAGGTATCTACGTTCCCATGCTCATTGCCACATTGTTCACAATAGCCAAAATGTGGAATCAACCTGTGTCCATCCATAGATGAATGGATAAAGAAGGTGTTGTATACACAAGGGACTTCTATTCAGTCACAAAAAAGAAGGAAATCTTGTCATTTGCCACAACATGGGTAAAATTGAAGAACATTATGTTAATTGAAATAAGCCAGGCACCGAAGACAAATATTGCCTGATCTCACTCATATGCGGAATCTAAAAAAGTTGATCTTACAGAAGTGGAATGTAGAATGGTGGTTACCAGGAGCTGGGTGGCTGGGACGGGATAGGTGTTGGGGAGATGTTTATCAAAAGATGTAAAATTTTATTTAGATAGGAGGAATAAGTTTTAGATAGGAGGAATAATTTATTTAGATAGGAGGAATCCATTACACAACATGGTGATACAGTTAACAGTATATCGAAAAAAATCAGCCGGGCACGGTGGCTCACGCCTGTAATCCTAGCACTCTGGGAGGCTGAGGCGGGCGGATCGTTCTGAGCTCAGGAGTTCGAAACCAGCCTGAGCAAGAGCGAGACCCCGTCTCTACCAAAAATAGAAAGAAAATTAATTGGACAGCTAAAAATATATAGAGAAAAAAAAATTAGCCGGGCATGGTGGCACATGCCTGTAGTCCCAGCTACTCGGGAGGCTGAGACGGTAGGATTACTTGAGTCCAGGAGTTTGAGGTTGCTGTGAGCTAGGCTGATGCCACGGCACTCGCCCCAGGCAAGAGAGTGAGACTCTGTCTCAAAAAAAAAAAAAAAAAAAAAAAAAATCTAAGACAGTAAATGTAAAGTGTTCTCACTATAAAAGCGATAATGAGGTAATGCATATGTTAATTAGCTCCATTTAGTCATTCCACAATGTTATTTACATCAAAACAATATGCTGTAAGCAGTAAATACATACAATTTTATCGATTGAAAAAATTTTTTAAAAAGCAATCTATTTTAAGGAGAAAAATCAATTCAATTAATGTCCCCTATTTTCTCTAGGCTAAAAATGAAATTGAGTTAATGGGTAGGAGTAATGTTACTCTTTAATTGCATAGAACTGCAGTCTAAACAACCTGGAAGAGAGTTTCAGTGGAAAACAATAAGGGGATCAAAGAGGGTTAGAAAAGCACACTATGCTCTTTCTAGAAGAAATCTTTTCTTTTCTTTTTTTTTTTTTTTGAGACAGAGTCTCGCTCGGTTGCCCAAGCTAGAGTGCCATTGTGTCATCATAGCTCACAGCAACCTTAAACTCCTGGGCTCAAGTGATCCTCCTTCCTCAGCCTCCCAAGTAGCTGGGACTACAGGCGTGCACCACCATGCCTGGCTAATTTTTGTTTGTTTGTTTGTTTGTATTTTTAGTTGCCCGGCTAATTTTTTTTCTATTTTTAGTAGAGACAGGGATCTCACTCTTGCACAGGCTGGTCTCAAACTCCTGACCTCAAGCAATCCTCCCACCTCGGCCTCCCAGTCTTTCTAGCAGAAATCTGAGGAGGTGTTCAGAATTCCTGTGATTAGAATTCTTCAATGACTCCCTACCTCCTTATTATCTGGCCTTGCAGCAAAATCACCTGTGGAGCTTTAGAAATATATAGAATAATGCCTGCTGACCACCAAACTCCATCTTCACCCATTGGAACAGTATTTCTGTAGTTTAAAAGCTCATAGGTAATTCTAATTCACACCCAGGGTTAAGAAGCAATCACGCATAGAATGAAACCCAAACTCTTCAACCAGGCTAAAAATTCTGTCTTCTCAAGGGCAGGGGCCTGTCATAGTCATCTTGGTACCCCAATGGGCCAGCACAGTACCGGACACTTAATAGATTCTATCTAAATGTTAATTAAATTAATACCTCAATGGGCTAGAGAGATGAATAGACTTTACTTAGGAGCCATGGGAAATTGCAGATAATCTGAATATCCTGAAATGAAGGTGAGAGAGTGTAGGGAGCCCAAGGATGAGACCAGAGGCAGAAAACAGGAAAAGTAGATGCCAAAGAAAATTCCACCTGCTTTGTAATTTTTCTTAGAGCTATAACAGGACTTATAATATCCTTTGGGACAAGCAGGAGAATGGGGCATACAGTCTCTTTTTGCTAATATCTGCACATTTGGGAACATCTTTAATTGTAGGTTTACACTGTGTTGTCATGATCCTGAAAAGCTCCAGGACATTTTCTTTTTTAATGTTCAAAGACACTACTGAATCCCACGGATCGCAGGCCTTCTGAAGACGGCGTCCTTTCAGTGATTCACTTGAGCTGGAGTGTAACATTGGATCTCTGT